>JBBDHG010000116.1:2135000-2360000 GCA_037951165.1 Lophius americanus
AGATGGCATGATGTTGGCTTCTATGTGTCAGAAATGGTTTCCCCTTAATTACCCATCACTATAAATAAATATATGTATACATTTTGTTTTTAAATGTGCAATTTCCATATGTAGAATCTTCCGGCAATTCTTTCATATGTGGGCCAGGCTTTTAAAGTGAAAGAATGTTTGAGGCAAAGTAATATCAATAAATGATTTGTGTTAATGAACTCTCAGGGATACTGAACATCTTTTTGTTCCTTTCATCACGTGAGTGGCATCAATCAAATGTTCGTAAGAGTGCTCTGGAGTTTTTCGTAGATTCTTTTCATTCCTAAGAGCAAATCCAGAATAAGAAGAAACATGGTGCCGGAATGTTCGTAAAAACTGCTTAAGAGGGATTTGAGAAGCCCCACTACATTTCACTACAAACTAAACTTTTATTTTGGAATGTACAGCACATTTTATTTCTGATTATCTTTCCTGTCTTTCCCCTCCCTTCGTTTCTCTCTCTCGTCTTCTTCTTCCCTCCAGGCCTGTTGAAAATGAGCACCAACACCTATTTCTCCCAAAATGTCTCCTCTGCCCCCAACTCCTCCCAGACCTCCTTCCGCAGCACTTGCTTCAACTCCACACCAGGATCCACCATCTTCACCGCGTTCACCGTCACCAACATCCTCTTCCTCCTCCCCATATCTATCTACATCCTCGTCTTCGGATTCCACCAATGGAGGAAGCAGCGCGCGGGTGAAGCAATGAACCCCATAGACGTCTTCACCTACCACATGGTCGCCATGGAGATGATGGGCGTCTGCGGGTCCATCGTCTGCTGCTGTGGTGCCTTTGTGGACCGCCCTAAGATGTTACTGGTCGGGTGCAATATGTTTGCCATCATCTCCTGCATCAAAATGTCCTTTCACGTCCTCACCTGTGTCGAGCGGTACGTGGCAGTGGTCCGGCCACTCACCTACCTGACACTGAGCAAGATGGGCGGGGTCATGATCCGAAATATCAGCATCGGGTGCGTTTGGTCAATCTGCACCCTACTGGTGGCGTTAAGAATCCTTTTGAATCAAAATTTCACAATGATCCTGTTTTTCTGCAACCTAGTTGTATCCTTGATGGTCAGCTCCTTCTGCAGCCTCTCTGTTCTTCGTGTGCTAATTGTTCCAGCGCCAGGGGAAAACAGCGGGAGCCGGGGAAAAGTCGACAAAGGGAAGCAAAGGGCGTTTGTCACCATCACGGCCATAATGTCGGTGCTGATCTTGAGGTTTATGGGGAATCTGGTTTGCTTGGCTCTGGCTACCTCTTCGCTCTTAAACTTTAGAGCGGGTTGCACGGTGCGGATGACAGGAATCTGGTTCTGCCTCCCCAGCAGTTACGTGCTGCCTCTGCTGTTCCTGCACAGAGCGCAAAAACTGCCCTGCTTCAAATACAAGTCCGAGTCAGGATGAGGTCCATAAACCTACGAGTCCTTGTATTATCTCAGGTAAACCTCAAGGTGAAGAAGTGAAGGAAAAGACCCATCAGCACGCAGCTTTACCCTTTACCGTACCCTCGATCCTGTCAGCTCCCCTATAAAGGTGTAGAATCTCCAAACACTTTCATGAAATGTTAGGAAAGTTTCCCCTTTAGATAATAGCAATAAAACTTCCCCTTTTTTTTGCCTGTAAAACCTACATTTTTAGCTGTATATTAGCCTGACTGTCCATAATTGTTATATTGTGGGTGTTGTAATTGACTCGTCTTGAAGGGGGAGCTGGTTCAGACGACAAAGCTCTGGATTTGTCATGAGAGGAAAGATAGAAATGACATGAAGAAACCCAGATGGACCGGCAAACTGGTCTTTGAGATTGAGCCTCGAAAAGTTCTGTAATTCATTTGTGAAACCAGGTGTGAATGCACCTGAAGTCTACGAAGGTTAGCATTCTCTTCTGACAACATTTGATTGTAAACGAGAGATGCCAGTCAAGATTTGAAGCCCTGAGTCGTCAATAAAAAAGCAGCATTTTGAGATATTTGGGGAAATAAATTAAATTTAAACTATGAGCATAAACTAATGTAATGTTTCTAATTTGTGTTTGTTATCTGTCCAATTCACATAATTAACAAATGATTTGGATGTTTCGCTGGAATGTCTAGGAGGGCTGTAGGTGGGCGGAGTCAGCACACATCCTTTTTCCCAAAGGTGACATTTTATTGTTCTCCATCACACAAAACAGAATAACTTCCAAACTTCATGTAGGTTTTCATGGCAGCTCATCCTCGCCTTCTCCTTGAAAGCTAAAAGACAACGGTCATATAGTACAGCCGGTTCTGTTCACACCTGGACCGCACCCGCCGTTATTGTAATCACAAAAGATAGAGAACGGCGACCAAACACTGATGAACTCCATTACACGTCGTTGGGATCAATCTACCCACACAACAAAACCAGAAGATCCGCCGTGAGCCTCTGCCATGACATCATCAACACTTTAAAAATCAGCACACGGTTGGCGGCCCGGTCCCAAACTAAAGTTCAGCGTAGTGGGTCTGAACCAAAGAACGAACAACATTATGTGATAACAAATAGAGAGAAATCACACCGACGTCTTATAATCTAACAGTAACAATGTTTTTCTTTTATTCTCAAATACGAGTAACACACATTTTCATTGAGTCATTCAGGTCGTTCTTATCTTCACTGTGTGATGAAAGCCTATCAGCATTGAGTCTCCAAACGTCACACATCCAGACGTCAGTAGGACATTGATGAGGGAAGGGGCGGGGCTTATATAATCTGTAGCTTTCCGGACTGCAGATATTGTTGTAAATTCAGAGTTGCCTGTATTTGAAACATTATATGTATTGTTCCTGTGTTTGCGTTATTTTTGAGCGTGACTGGGGAGATGGAGGGCATACGTCCAAAAAAGAGAAAGGCGGGAGACCCCGGGGGTAGAGCCGGAACTTTCTCTCCCTCGCAGAGAGGGTAAGGACATCCGGGGTTATCTCGAAGTGCTAGGGAGTGTTGCTGCTTCGGCGCAAACAAAAAGGAGCAATTTGAGGTGGGTCGGCCATCTTGTTAGGTTGGCTCCGAGGCAACTTCTTCTGGAGGTTTTGATTGGATTGGGAAGAGATTCTTGGGTTAACCAATAAGTCTCTGGAGGGATTCCACAGCAGGGAATACATTGATAGCATTGAAGGATGTCTGGAATGCCCTGATTAGCCGGATGATTTGTTTTTGTTCTTCAGTGGTATTATTACTGCTCTGTGTAAAAACAGCAGAGGTGAAACCAGAGAGCAGCGGAGGTTAAGCAAGACACCAATGGTAACAGGCGTACACGTATAATGGATAAGATGGGTATAAAGAGAAAACCATGTGATATTATAAACACATCTCAGCACCAGCACTGCCAGTATGGCCATTATTGTGCAGAACGCCCTCTGCGTTGATTTCACCGCTCTCTCCCTGTCTCCTCCCTGTTCCCCTGGCTTCGGACGAATCAGAATGCAGAGGACAGAAAGGCTACAGAAGGAGATGAGGATCAAGCAGAGCAGCAAGCAGAATGCATCCATGAAAAAGTACGGACCGTGTTTCAAATGCAACACAGCTGTTAGTACAGAAGCAAGCAACCAAACACATCCAGCGCTGATGTTTCGGATCCTGATCCCTCGCTCACCTCTGAAGCTCAGGTAAGTGACGGGTAGGACGACGGCCATGTAACGCTCAAAACAGGTCAGCACGTGAAAGAACGTCTCGCCATACCAGACAAAGTAAATAAGATGATGTCCATAGATTATTATATACAAATTTCCAGTGAATACAGCACAACAGCAGATGTTGAACCCTGAAATGCAAAGCAGCTCCATGACGGTCACGTGGAAGGTGAAGAAGTCTGAATGACTTGCAGAAGAGTTGGAGAGGCGTCGACGGAGCCCCAGGTAGAGAACGAGGACGCAGGAAGGAAGCAGGAGGAGGATGCTGACGATGTTGACGGCTGCATAGATTAAGGAGATTTGTCCGGTGATAAAGCATTCATACAAGCGGTTTGAGAAGAGGGGGTTGTAAGAGGAGGAGTTTAGAGACATCTAGAAGAGAAAGAAAAAAACAAGAATGGAGAACATTCATAAATACCAGGTTGAACTCATTTTGGAAATTCACACTTTGTGTAATGTAGTGGCATCTAGTTGTGCAGTTCGGGATTGCAGCCTATAGAATACACCTCCTCACACCCCCCCTATCCAAGAAAACCTCTGGTGGCCTTCAAGCATCAAAGTGAACCAGGAGACCCGGCTCACTGGGAACACGGTCAAAGCCATGGGAAGTGGAGAGGTCCAGGTCAGACCTGGTCGCACCTGTCGGTTGGGACTGTTTCACAAGTCTGATATTCACTGTTTTCTTTCTTTGATGGTGAAGTTTGACGCTCTGTTGATCTTTACTGGTGCTAAGTAATAAGTATAATCCAACATTTTCTAAAATTTGAGATCTCAAAATTCACAAACTTCTCACAATACAAAACTAAACCTCTGCTGCCGTCCCTGACAGCAACGGCATATCGCCCACAAGTCTCCAATCCCCTTTGCTGTACAAGCAACCCCCGATTCAACCCCTTACAATTTAATGTGGTTATTTCCCAAGTACTTTTGGTACAAAAACATTAAAATATGAACTTTTAGATTAAAATGTGTATAAAATATATAAACAAGTTAAATCTCATCTAGTATGTGCACCAAATTCGGACTTAGTCAGATCAATGGTGGCCATGACACTTTTGGAGCTAAAGCTCCGTTTAAATTTCAGAACCATACAACCAACCATTCCCAAAACCAATCCAGTTCTACCTCATACTAAATTCTACGGGGGTATAATGTTTGAAGATGATCCATCCAATAGTTATCGCCTTCACACGAAGGATATGCAGCGGTGGCGGACGCGGTGGCGGACGCGGTGGCGGACGCGGTGGCGGACGCGGTGGCGGACGCGGTGGCGGACGCGGTGGCGGACGCGGTGGCGGCCGCCACAGTGGCGGCGATGAAGATTCCATATTATTATCAAACATTATACCCCCTTAGAATTTAGTACGAGGTAGAACTGGATTGGTTTTGGGAATGGTTGTTTGTATGGTTCTGAAATTTAAACGGAGCTTTAGCTCCAAAAGTGTCATGGCCACCATTGAGTGGCGGCAATGAAGATTCCATATTATCCCTGACTTTTCCAGGATATAGTAACTATCCAGCAGAACTTACTCAATATGTTATTCTTCATTGAATCATATGTAGACATCGCTTAAAAACAATGTCAGCGGCCAAAGGGGAAACCACCAATTTGGTGGATTGGTGTCTATTCACACTGCTGAGTGTGAAGAGCCTAAGGTGGACGTGACAGACATTTGTAATATGGTGAAATAAAAAAACGTATTCAGTGCAAAGTCCTTTGTTTCATTTTACCAATCGAAAAACTTTGAAATCCTTTTTCACCTCATCAAATGTGAAAACCGACTGAAGGATATCTGCTGCTCTACTCAGAATGTGTCATGTGACCACATGACACATTCCGACACGAGGACTTTTAGTAATGAATCACAAAACCATTTTCGGACAAATGAATCCCAATGCCTTAATGATCCAAATGTTACTCTTCATGTAACGGTGTAACCATGGAAACGTGATGAACATCATTCCATCGCCATCAGACAGGAAGTTGTCATAACCCTATTACCCATGGTCCAATCTGCCAAAGAAGCACAGACGGCGGTACAGAAATATACACCAAATGTTTTAGTTTATATATTTATATTATGATAAAGAGATAAATGTAATTATCTTTGTACTTAAACATTCTCGAATATTCTTTGAACCCTGCGAGTGTTCATAAATGAATGCATGCATTTCACATTTAAAAGATGTTTAATCAGGATTATGCGGTGAAGCAAAACTAAGATAAGAAGAAAATGATGCTACAGATGCAGACAGAGAATATTTGAATTACTACGATTGGAAATAACAAACATCAAACAAATGAAAGTAAGAGATTTTAATATAAACAGTTGCTACGATCGGAAGCTAATTTGTTTTGGGATGATTGTTGTAGGTCCACATTTATAAAATAATAATATAATAATCATAATAATTAAAGAAAAGAAAACCTCAGTTTATCCATACAAGTATAAACTGATAAGCCACAACATTATAACCACTGACAGGTGAAGTCAGAATAACATTGATAGCATTGATTATCTCTCTAAGGGAACATTGCTGTCAATAAAACATGCAACCCTTTACGTGTGAATGCAGTTTTGGTAGATTACACTGATCAGCCACAGCAGAACAGATCTCTTCATTGCCTTGATCCATGCTCCGGTTTAGAGTACTTCTCTTTGGAAATGTACCAGTGTATTTGATTATCCTCTGTGTCTATACACAGGTAAGACCTAAAATCAGTTATTATCAGTGTGAGTAACATTTTATTTGTTACTTTTATTTGTGGGTAATATGTGCTAAAACACAAAATATACTAGTATTTATCTTTGTTAGATTATCTTTTTTCGATAAAAGGCTACAAGATCATTATTTTTCTTCTCGATGAAGAACTAGATTCTTATTTTGAAGCCAACACCACAAAAGAACAGCATGTGTTAAGTGGGATTGTTTCAAGGTCTGCCTAAGGGGACATCCAATCAGTTCCACTACATCAAAATCTAGAGAATCCCCACAGAAGAGACTACGACTCAGCTCTCCAAGAACAGGTATTTAGGAATACTTCCCCTGCAGCGGAAAAACAGCTCCTACTTCTAAGAGCGGAATAAAATCAAATGTCGGCAGCAAGTTCATCCTCCGGTTTATTGAGGATTAACCAATCATTTTATGTCGAACGGGGAAAACCCGGCAAACTACTGGCCTGGCAGATGAACCAATAAACTTAAATCAAAAATGATTATGGCAACACGATAATAGATCCCTTTAGAAATAAATAAGGGATTTAGAGATTAAATATCCTCAATCGTGGAAGTTAAATATTCCATTAAGGTGTGAGAAATTCCATGAAGAAGAAGAAATAGGCAAGGCCATTGATAGCATGAAATCTGGTAAAACTGCAGGTCCAGATCAGCTGCCAATAAACAAATTTGATGAAACTGATGTTAGAAAATTTTCAGAGGCATTTCGTAATGGCAGTCTACCTGAATCGTTGTCTGGAGCATTAATCGTACTGTTGGCAAAACCAGCAGAGCCTAGAATCAAATGTGCAAACATGAGACGAGTAAGTCTAATAAATTCTGACCTGAAAATCCCTAGCAAAATTCTCGCAATACGGCTGCAGGAGTCACTTCCTACTGTAGTGCATACGAATCATCAGGACGCCAGAAGGGCTATAAATATTATCATTATTTGGAAGACATCTCTGATAAGACTCTCCTTGGATGCTGAAAAAGCTTTTGATAGAGTGGATTGGATTTATCTTGTAATGTCTTAGAATGATTAAGATGTTGGAATAAGTTCATAAAATGGGTTAAGTTACTCAATTTAAACCCTACAGCACAAATATTAACAAATTGCAATGTATCAAAGCCAATCGCAATTAGAAGAGGATGTCGTCAGGGATGCCCCCTTTCCTCGCTGTTGTTTACCCAAGGAATTGAACCATCCACAATAGCCGTACGGATACACAAGGACTCTCCTTTAATAACAATCTGTCTTCTAGAGCATAAGCTGTTGTTGTATGCAGATGATATCATTTTGTTCATTTCAACCTCAGTAGAATAATTCCTGCTTTGCTCAAGACTTATAAAAATGTTTGGATTGATCTCTGGATTTACCATCAATGAAACCCAGTTCTCTATTTTATTACTCAATATGGAGGAGAAAGAAGAATCAGCTGGATACAATTGTGTCAAATTTGGATATAATTGTTAAGGCTAACCATGAGCCTTTATTGGAAGAAATAGAGGACTCTACTGACCTACGGATGCCCCTGCCTCGGTTCCTGATAGGCAGAATTAACATATTTAAAATGTACACTCTCCAAAAATTACTGTATGTGTTTCAAAAAATCCCACTACCTCCAACTGTGGACCATTTACGGGAAATCAGAGAGACGTTTAATTTGTAAAAACAACAGGCCTATAATTAGGCTTTCCCTGCTATACCTAACATTAAAGAAAAGAGGTTTGAAGTATCCAAATGTGATCTGGTATCAGCAGGATCTACAATTTAGGACAATCATATTTTATTTTTACATCTACGGATTATCCCACAGTGGAAAGAAAATGAATCAGAAGGTTTTAGTCTCCTTCTGTCTCTTCTCTTATATCTGGATACTTGCCTAATCTAATGAAACTAACTTCTACTTCAGAACTCTACAATCAGTTTATATCTATTTCCCTTGAGAACTCAACTTTTCCTTTGGAAAAAGAGGCTTTGATCTGACTGTTATCTGTCAGTTGTTGGAAAGACTTGAATCAAACGTACCATTAGAAAATATGTGTGAACAAAGATGGCCTATGCTCTGGGTGTCAGTTCATCTGTGTCCCAGACGGTGTTTTGGTTGGTGAGGCTCAGAACCCATTTTAAGTTGATTCGTCTTCTTGTTTACTTTTGTTGTCGAATTTGTATTATTTATGAAAATGAAATAAATTAAATTAATTACGAAATTAATTAATATGTTGCTAGAAAACTATTTTTTTTTAAATGCCACAACAACTAAAAGGAGCCACCCAAAACTTGAACTTGAACTAAAAAGACTTGTGGGATTGTTCAGCCCTGGTGGAGGCCAGACCTAAACTGATTTAATTAAACTCTCAACCAGATTTTTAGTTTTTCTTACAACATGCTAAAGTCTTGGCTCTCTGTAGATACAAGAGAGGTAACACCAAACTGCTGGGGATAGTAAACCAGAGGGCAGCGATTATGTGCCAACACGTAGTTTCTTTCATTGCGTTATAAATCTCCAGAACTATAATTAAAAAAACCCTAATTGACAGTACTGCCAGGATGGACAGGATGGTGTAGAAAGCTCTCCTCCTTGATTGGTTGCCCTTCTCACCCTCCCCGCAATGTTGCCCCGGGCTCGGACGAATCAAAACTAAGAGAACCGAAATGCTAGAGAAAGAGATGATGATCAGGCTGAGAATCAAGATGAAAAAACCGAGTGCCGCGAAAACATTTATGAGATATAGCAAACCCGTTACCCCGGCAGTAAGCAACCAAACACACACACTGCTGATGTTCCGGATCCTGACTCCTCGCCCTCCTCTCAGGTTCCGGTAGGTAACGGGATGGACCACTGCCAGGTAACGCTCCAAACAGGTGAGGACTTGAAAGAACAACTCGCAAAGCGAGTTGAAGGTCCAGAGAACATTTCCCGCAAATAACATGTACAGATCATCCGTATACATGCCAACACAGCAGAGGATGTACCCTGAGATGCAAACCAGCTCCATGGCAGTCATTTGGAAGGTGAAGACGTCGGAATGAGTTGCCATCACCGCTGAAGAGGTGGAGCATTGTCGCTGGAGACCCAGGAGGAAGACGAGGATGCAGACAGGGAGCAGCAAGAGGATGTTAGTGATGAAGAACGCGACATATATAATGGAAGTTTCTCCATCGATGATGCAAGATATCCCGTAAGAGTTCGGGTCGATGTAGGATGAGGAAGAGTTTGTCGACATGTCTATGAAAAAAAGAATTGGTCAAATTAAAGTCACTGTACGGCCAACAATCCAAGAAGACTGATCTGTTGTCTGCGTTGGACAGTGTAAATGTACACCAGTCAGTTAAAACATTAAAACCACCTGGCTAAGGTCCACATTTTGCCGCCAAAACATCTCTGAGGTGGGATTGCGTGTTCTGTCTCCTTTCTATCAGAGGCAGAATTAACTTCAGCAATCCGTGCTGAAGTGGCTCTTCGGTGGATGTCCTTCCTCGGACCCCTTTTGTTAAGTAGAAACCAGTTTACACTGGGGACACTCAGCCCAACCAGCACATCAACATCAGTACAAAATATTCACTTGCTGCCTCTTCATTTGTCAGTAGTTCTAATGTTATGGGTGAGAACTTTCATTCAAATCCGTGGGACCTCTCAGAATGCAACTGACTGGATCCTTTCAGTAAATATCCTTTTTAAAGTCTTTATCTTTTACAGATAAGGATATATCCTTATCTAAAGAAAATATATCTCAGTCTCAGTCCTGACCAAAGAAATCCACCTTCTTCTTCTTAGATCTCATAAATCGAAGGAAGTACAACTGTTTTCTCCCACAGAATGAGTGAACTGATCTCATGAAGCAAAAACCTAACGAGCTAAAAGTCGTCCGAAACGCGTCAAAAAAATGCGTGAATTCCGGACATCGTCAGTGGAGCCAAAACGAAGGTTTTGAATAATCTCTTAAACTTTTCTGGAGATGGTGTAGATACTGTTACGTACTCATCAGTGAGCATCCAGATCATGGCCAGGCCCAACAGACGGGACATCTTACCTGTTCTGGTTGTCTATAGACGTTGCTTGCGATATCAATGGAGCCCCTCACCGTCCCTGGTTATAAGGAAGGAGTTGTAAACATGTGAAAACAGTGAAGGTAAAGTCTGACTCTGTAAACTCTCGTTCATTCAGGTCACGGT
The DNA here is from genome assembly GCA_037951165.1 of Lophius americanus. Classification (NCBI taxonomy): domain Eukaryota; kingdom Metazoa; phylum Chordata; class Actinopteri; order Lophiiformes; family Lophiidae; genus Lophius; species Lophius americanus. The sequence continues at coordinate 2,145,576 of JBBDHG010000116.1, forward strand.
AGTCTACGTGGGTCGAATCCAAAGCGACTGGTTTTCTGTTTCGGCTGGGAGAAGTTTCACCTCTCATCCAAGAGGCTTCTCCATGGAGTCCCAGCTCTACCTCTCCCCCGTCACCAGTAATCAAATATGTTTCATTTGCATGAGGAATTAGACTGACAGATGTCAGCCCACTCACCGGGCCGCTGTCTCACACAGTTCATTTAAATAAAGTTTCAGTTTCAGCTGCAGCTGGTTTGAATCCTGTCAAGCTGATGATAGATGAGGAGCTTCTAGACCTTCACCACCCCCGTCATCCTCACTACTGAAACAAATACCCGCGGCTCGGTGACTCTTATATTAACATACCCAAAACTGAATATCCTCTTTTTTATTCATTCAAAACGTCTTAAATGATGACATAATCCAGCCCAAATACACCCCCACTCCTCCACCCCCACGATTCAGAGATAAAATACCAAACAGACAGGAAGAGATAGAAAGTTTTTTGGGAGGACTTAAAAAAATTATAAGCATAATTGTAACATTTCGCTCAAACATAAAATTGTGTTTTCTATATCTTCACCATCAAAAACCTCTCTCCCAAAAAAAACAGAACTACATGCCGGTTCTGGGCAGGTTGACGCGTCATTGCGATCCGTTTTGAAGAATCTGTGTTCTCCAAAATATCCCAGCAGCTTCCCTTTATTCACTATTCTCTTTTTTTAAGAAAGACCTCCACGTCTGACACAACGGCCTGTTATGTTGACCTACTTATTTAAGGCTGCGACTACTGGACCCGGGTGCAGACACAGACAACAGCGGTGGGTTTCAAAGGGGGAATTTACTGTGTATGGGCTGAGGGAGTGGGAACTGAGCCAGGAGATCCAGAGGGGGGCAAATCCTAATCTAGCAAGATCCACAGCCAGTCCAGAGGATTTCCAGCAGAGTCCAACACCAGGGTGGGCAGGTCCAAGATGGAGAGAGAGAGCAAGGTCAGAGCGTGTAAAAACATGTGGCCAAATAGAAAAGAGGGGATACTGGCTGGAGGGTAACGTCACTAACTATTGGGAAGTCCATGATCTGGTAGTGTGGTACCGGTTGATCTTGGTTTTATGAAGAAGTATGATTGTTACATTGATGCTATGACATATACTATGACATATACTATGACGTATGCTGTGACGTATGCTGTGACGTATGCTATGACGTGTGCTATGATGTATGCTATGACGTATGCTATGACGTATGCTATGACGTATACTATGACGTATGCTATGACGTATGCTATGACGTATGCTATGACGTATGCTATGACGTGTACTATGACGTATGCTATGACGTATGACAACCCTTTATTCCCATACTGTGTGATTATAACCCACACTGTAATGCTGTTATGTTGCTGATGTTAGCTAGAGGCTAACTGCTAGTCAGCTAACATTACCTTAACAATGTAAGTTACGGATTTTAACAAAATGAAAAGTGGAAAATAAAAGCTACCAGGTTCTGTTAATCTTTGGACTAGTCCATCATCCACCACAGCCCCTTGCTGTTGTGGAGCTCACGTTCCCCCAGACGGCGGTGTGTTTTACCGAGGACCAGGTTCATAACTTTAAATGCGGTTCCAGACATCATATTGTCAAGCCTCTGTGTTCCTTTCTCCCTCTGTGTCTGTCCTGTGATTGGTCATCATGATCACCTGTGTTTCCCCTCCAGCTGTGTCTCATTGTCTCGTTACGTCCGTGTATAAAGTCTGTCCTCTCCTTCCCTTATCTGTGTTATATGTTCTTTCTAGTGTGGCATTCTAATCTGAGAGTCATCAGTAACTAAATGTTTTAGATAAATACGATGAATATCCCTCCCCTGCTGTGATGAAGAACTTCTAGATGCAGGACAGGTTTGAGCCCGAAAAAACTTAGTTTAAGTGCCTTTTGGACCTTTGACTGGTGATGTTCTGTGCTCTGAATAATGTGAAAAGAACATTTTTTTATCAATGTTGTTTATATTATATTACGTCATCATATTTTTATCGGATTGGATGCATACAAATATCCCACAGTCCTGCCGTCATGGTTCCTCTGCACACATCAACTCCTTCAGAGGCAGATTTAAAATGAAACCGGAGGTCCACAGCAGTCCGGTCTGCAGACTCAGGAAACAACAGAACATTCCAACTCCTTAGAGACATAAATGATTAAATGAATTGATGTCACTTCTTAAGACATCTCTTGATGGGAAATCATTCCCTGATTTTATTTGAATATGTTTTATATAATGTTTTAAATATTGACTTAAAACATATATATTTACATAAATATTTGAATAGTTGGATTTCTAATGCTAATTGTTTTGTCTATACATACATGATATTAACATTGAAAGACTTAAAATGTTTTTTTTCTCCTGCTCCTTTCTTTTACTCTCTGTATGACTGGGAGAATGGTTTGGCTTCAGCGTGATATCAAGCTGGTGTTAAATCTGTGTTCTTTGCTTTCACCCCCCTACAAAAGAACACGTCGTTCGAAGAAACATATCTCAGATGTTCCTTGTTCTGCTGATCTAATCAGATATTTTCAACAAACCGATTTTTGTAAAGATGAATCTCTGAGCTGCTTTTGACTGTTACGGTTTTACTGTTTCTAGTCTTTGCTGCCATCTGGTGTCCATCTTATAATTCCAACAATAATAGAGACCCTTAAACCCATCAACCGTAACATTCTAATGGTTGATCACATTGATTATGTGGTTACCTGTCAGTTATGTGGTTACTTGTCAGTGGGCGGGATGTTTTAGGCAGCGAGTGAATATTTTGTCTTGAAAACTCAAGACTGAGTCAGAGTATTTCCAGAAGTGAGGTGTGATCCTGGTCTGCAGAGGTTAGTGCCCACCACAGGGGTCCAAAGAGGGACAAGGAATGAACCGGTGCCTGGGTCATGGACTCCCAAGGCTCAAAAATGCATGTGGGGGATGAAGGTTTGCTGATACCAGAGGAGAAATCATGAAGCAGAAAGTTCTGAAAAGGTTCATGCTTCTTCATAACCATGGAATGACAGCGGTCTCTTCCAGGAGGAGAGCGATCCCTGACCCCTCTGCTCAAATGTTTCAGGAATGGTTTGAAGAAAACACCAACCAGGTGAAAGCCTAAGTTTATTGACTGTCTCTCCATCCATATCTATGTAACACACCTGCAGAGGATGGTGATTGGGTCACTCAGTACCAATGTGCTAACAAGAGAATCAATAATGAACACAAATCCATCTAAGATAAAAGACACGAACAGCAGCAGCTAAGAGAACTCTGTTAGGTATTTGAGAAAAAAATGCAGTGCCAGAATGAAAATGAGGTATAAAACATAGAAAAATTACTGTATAGAAATCATCTCAAGGTCTGCGGTTCTGTGTTGTGACATCAGGAGCTGAATATTTGCTGCTCAACAGTCTTATGGCCATGTGGAAAGAAGCTGATAGAAGGTAGTGAGGACGGGAGAGGGGGGGCCCCTCAGTGTCGTGGACACTGAAGAACTTTGTGCTGCTGACCCTCTCCACTGCGGTGCCGCTGATGTCCGCTGATTCAGCTTTGGATCTAAAAGCAACAATTATCTGCTTAGTCTTTTCAACATGTTGGCTTGGCCTCCAGATTCCCCAGATCTCAATGCAATCCAGCATCTGTGTCAAGTGTTGGACAAACAAGTCCGATCCGTTGGAGGCCCGACCTCGCAACCTCCAGGACTTAAAGGATCTTCGGCTAAGGTGTTGGTGCCAGAAGTAGCAGCACATCTCCGGAGGTCTTGATGGCTCAGAGCTGTTTGGACTTACACGATACTATACATTCTGTTATAGCCGATAGGTTTGTATTCCGTCGTTAACATGCAGAAAAAAGTTAAAAAATTAGAGAATATTATACATGTACTGAATTGAATGTATTGGAAATGAAAGATTCCTGTTGAATGTAAGGTGAGGAGAATGACCCAAGAAGAATTATATGGTCTTCGTCGACATCTGGCGGCCACTTCAGAGTACTGCACCTGTCTTCAATACAAGGACTGTTAGTTTGATTTGTCCAGCACTCGGTCTAAAAAGTGGCCCTAGTGGATTAATTACTGGCCATGAGTGAAAGCGCTGTCTGGGTCAGGGACAAATACATTTTAAAAAGAAATTTGGATCCAGGATTATTTGTAATATTCCCGATTAAATATTTTCAACATTTTCCCTTATTTCTCTGAAAATAGCCACAAACCCTGGCGTAAACAATCGCATGTATTTATGCTGTAGTTACCTGTGAGTTTGGATGTTGTGGCGCAGATCCAGATCCTTATCAAGATCTTTTGGATCCAATATCCATATTTGTAATCTTTATTAAACCAATATACAGTAACAACAGAAATAAAAACATGAATTATCAGATTATGTGGTTAAAATTATTCTCTTATTCAAAGATGTAGTATAAAGTAATATTAAATGCATATATATACACATAATACATTATCATTATATATTAATAAATTGTACTTGATTTACAATTTTAATCGCAGTAGATTCAGACAATTTCAGATTTCTTTGTTTCATTTGAATAATTCTATTAAAAATAGCATCGGTTTTTTTTTCTTCTCTTTTTAGTCACAACTTTCATGTCAGAACAGCATCAAAGTTAATAATAATTATGAGAAGACTCATTTATGATTTATAACCGAACCTACAACCACAAAAACTACTGTCTAAGACTCAAAGCATCATGGGTAGCTCCACCCCACCAATACAATTATTGTAGAAATTCTGTGTATCGATTTCGCTCTTCACTAACTCTTCTTCTATCTTCCTTCCTCTATCCCCCTTCAACGTTCCTCCATCCTTTCTCATTCCTTCTTCTTTCCTCCCTCCTCCCTCTTCCCTCCCTCTTTCTTCTGTTTTCCATTCCCCCTCTTTCTTATCTCATCCGTCCTCCGTCTTTCCTCACAGCCTGTAGAAATGAAAAACTAAAATGGCACTCATCTGATGAAAATGCTCCTTTCTCCTCGCCCTCTCGTTCTCCTCTTCCTCTCCTCCCCCCCTCATCGTTTTTACTGCGGTTATTAAACACTGAGAGTCCGGGCTCAGACAGACAGGATGAAAGGGTAACCGGCGCAGGAAGTTGGGGCTGATGGGATTGCTGCTGCTGTGTTTCGAGGCCAGGATGCTAATCTGTTTATCAGCTTGGGTGAAAGGAGGACAGTGGGATTTTGGGGATGAGGTGAAAGCCAGAGTAGAAGAGCATGTTCCCTCTTTCATCTTCTCTTCCTTTCTAGAAAACAGAGGCACCAAGATGATGCTACAGTTACAGAAAAAAGACAACCTTGACCTCCATCTTGCCTTCCCACCTGATGTCCCCACAGATGTCCAGTCTTCCTCTGTTACTACCTCCTCATAAATCATGATATATCTTATTTCTGGTGCCGTTTGTTATCTGTGAGCGTAAACATTGTGCTGCGGCTCCAGATCATGATTCTCACCTACTGGATGAAATAATGAGTTTTTACGCATTTTTACGTTTGTTTGTTGGCAAGATTTAGGAGAAAACGACAGGACGGATTTACATAAAATGAACCCAAATGTGTGTTTTGGTATATCCAAGAGTAGATAACATGTTGGTTACTTTATGTGGTGAAAGTGCCGTCTTGAATCTAAGTCAGTCAAATTCATAAACTAATTTAAACTGGAAATACAGAGTTTTGAAGTTTTTCCAAACATTATTTATTTTTTATTATTTTCTTTTACCATTTTATCTTAATTTCATCTGTCGCTCTTCTTGTTTTACCAGCAATATTTACTTTCTTGCAGAAACTCTCCCACATCCCCTTTCCTTAAGTAATATTCAGATCTCCCTGCTGGAGCTCAACGGCTTTTATTTATTTTCTTCTTCCACTAACTCCTCCAGTTCCATGACATTAAATTTCCCTTCTGCTCTCCGTCCAAACTCTCCAAGCTGGAGACCGGTACACGTAAAACCCTAATTTAAATAGTATCGCCTCCATAATGTTTGCACCCGTTGTCATTCACACAATTAGTAGTATGTCAACCGCAAAAACGCAACCAACCAAACATGCAATCTGTTTAATCTGTTTAATATTTAGCACTCGCTATCAAGGATCTTAGTAAATCAGGCCCAAAGTGTTATACTTTGATGACATAGTGCTTTTCTTTCTGTGCAGTTTATAAATTATAAACTTATTATTTTAATCATTTATTTCCTTTAAATTTGCTGTTTTAATCTCAGGGAATATCTTTTTTTTCACAATATTTCTGAATCACAGTTTGTCTGCCGCGAGTTTCTCACTTTAATCTCAGGGATTAATAGTGTGGATGTTTTGTGGAGATATCGAGACGTGATGCAGTCACTGTGGGACCGTGGGTCAGGTTCTGGCACATTTCCCTGGTAGGGTCTTCCACCACAAACTGTTCCGAGGGGCGGGGCCAGACTCAAGAGCAATTCCAGAGACCTCAGTGACTAGGTTTAAAAGGAGCGGTGACATCAGGGAGCTGGTGCCAGAACTAGAAGAGGAGCTTGTTGGCGAGTGTCTGGTGGCCCGGCTTCTTCCATGGAGCTTTGCCGGGTTCATTCCGGAAAGGCTTCATGGAGGCGCCGCCCTGTGGGTTCACCACCTGCAGCAGCACTAGTATGTCACAATATTACATTTCAATTATCGAAGTACAAAAGATATTTTTTCACGTGATCATGGCAACAACTCAAGAAGCATTCTCCTAAATTGCAAAACGTTCCTGCACAAACCCGTCTCATCAATCCAACAGTCTGTGGATTCGCTCTCACCACCAACTTGTCTCTCGTCTTTCTTCTAAGTTCTTCTGATTTCTCCTCTCTCCCTTGGGGTGAGACATAACTCCTGGCGCCTCCCCAGGTTCCCTGTTTCCATCTCTGGGAGCTGAAGAGCCGGGGCGAGGTGACTTTGCCATAATCTTGCAATTTGGATTTATAAACAGAAAAAAACGTGGCGGAGATACAGACAGAGAAGAGGAGAACGAGCACAGGCGGAGAAAGGAAAAGGCAGACAAAGGAGGAAAAGCTGCTTCTAATCCCCCGGCTGGCTGCAAAGTCCCCGATTCACACGAGAGGGTGTGTGTAGTTATGTTAAGATGTCATGGAGCGGAGAGACATTTCCTTCTGCTCTTGCCCCCAGCTGAAGATATCAAGCCTGTGACCATTGAACGCACCCCAGAGGCCACTTAGTGAGGAGATTATGGCTTCACAGCCATACAGGGAGGATGAGCCAGGCTCCGGCTGAGGACCCCAACAGCCACAATAAAACGCAGTACAAGTCAGACTTAATCGCTTGAACCCAGAAAGTCTGAATGAAGCTCCCTCCATCGGTAGTTTGTCTGTTCGAAGGATTAACTAAAAACCAGCGGCGCCCATCGACAACAAAACTCCAATCACATCAATCAGTGTTGACCTCTGCCACCATCGTCAAAGATCTACAATGGACTACAAAGTACCGTAAGAACCTCAGACAACATCGGCCGAGCCAACCTGACATCCACTCAGGACTTATACATGTCCAGGTCAGGAAACAGGCTGCTGACTCGTCAATTAAGACCCCCCGCGCTCAGACGTATACAGTCAGTAAACCCTGGACGTTAAAACATCCTCTACCTCTGCTGCAGTTTATATTTATTACAGTTTAATTGCAGCGTTTGACGTACGAAGATGTGATCAAACACCGCGTCTTTGATTCACGAGGTATAAAGTAAATACATATGCATGAATATACGCCTATGCATGCATCGTCCCCTCATTACACACATTCTCTGTTAGCGTTAGCGTCTGAACACCTGACCCTGTCCATAGATGCGTTTGTTCTTCTGCATATTCCTGCATTCCCACCTTGTGAGGAGGAAATGGACGGAGTCAAACTCCACATTCTTTTCCAAAAAGCTGACGGATTTCTACATTTTTATATAATCTGACTCGTCCATAAGATTTTTGGCCAATTCTGATAACAGACCATCACTAAGACCTTCTGATTCCAGTTTTAGCTGATCTGGATTATCAATTATGATCTTTTTATCAAATCTGGACCAATGTCGATTTTGGCTGATTATGATTTGCATTTTCTTTTTCAAGACTCTGACCCACTGGTTATTATCGTGGTCCGTTACATCCATGGACTTTTCAGGTTTTTGTCAAATCTAAATTGCCAATATCCTTTTCATCTGTGTCCGAAATGCCAGATTTGGGCAGATTCTGATAAGAATGCCACTTTTTTCTGAGTCCGATTACTAATTCTTAGACTTTGAAAAAGTCAGAGCTGCCGAATACTAATTTTAGCTAATTCTAATTCCAGACGAATAAAGTCGGACCTGTTGAACCCAATTTTAACTGATTTGGATTACAGATTTTTAGATTTTTATGAAGTCTAACCTCTTGCATACTGATGATGTCCCATTCTCCTTCACCAACTCACTACTACAATCACTCAAGGACATTTACAAACCCTGATGTGCCATCGGGTCCAAAACAAAACCAGAATCCATGATACCTTCGTTTCTCAATCATTTTTGCAAGTTTTCTCGCCGATTCTAATTTTGTCTGATTCCAACCATATATTAAGAAAAAGAAGAGGAGGCCTTTATTGTTGCATACGTTTATAAAACTTATAAAAAGCCATCCTTGAGTAGGAACAGGTCCTGTGTGATGCCCGGGGACCAAATCCAGGTTCAGTATGTTGCTCATGGACACTTTGTCTAGACGGACCTGAGAACAAACCACCAATCTTCTACCCCATAAATCGTAAATAAAGTCTGATCTGCATAATAGAGTTTTACAAAGCCTGACCTGAGGAATACAGATTCTGATCAATTCAGCCAGTTTTGGTTTATTCTAATTCAAGGTTCGATCTGCTACATACCAGATTCGGCCGAATCTCTAAGTCTATGTTGTGTATGTACAGACTTAGGGATATGTAAGTCTGTGTATCTGTGATTTTGATAACACACACATATCAAAATCAAAATGTAGATTTTAGATATCTGAGTGTTTCCCGCCTAAACTTTTGTTTTTCTCATAGATTTCTGGTCTGAACATATGAACTCCTGAAGTTTGGTCAGGGGTGTGTCGTCTCCTGAGACACCACTCTGCTGAACTGCTATAATATTTTATCATTTAATATTCACGGAGTCACATATACAGTTTAGAGAATCGGGTGTCCCGTCAGGACAGTGTTTGGCGAGGCGGCTGAACTGCAGCAGATGGTAACGGTCACCTCTGGTCTGATCTCTTCCTGACATCTCGCTGTCGGCGCCATAATAACGGCAATAGAGATGAATGGACGCCGTGGTCATTGCCATCAGTCAACTGAATTCTGACACAGATGGACGTGTGGGGGTGAGCGATGATCTCTTCATCAAATCATTTAGATCCTCTTCCTTCCTTGTTGAATCATCCCTCACTAACACACAGATGTGTAATAGATGGCCCGGGGAACCAGGGAGAAACGGTTAACAGGGCACATCTCTCAGTTCAACCGGAACGTCACGCCTGATGACTGGATCACGAGAGGTGAATGGAGATGTGACGGAGGAGGAAAACCAGCACATGAGTAGAAAGTAGAGGAACATGAGGAGGTGATGGCCTTCAAGCAGGAGGGGGAGGAGTTAATTGGGAGTTAAGGAGGAAGGCTACAGACGGGAGGGGAACACTTGAGGGAGCCGGAGTAATTGAGGAAGGGATGAAGAGAACGTAACTGGGGAAGGGAAGGAGGGAGTGAAGAGGAGGGAAGAGAGGAAGATGGACAATATACAATAAAAACCAGCCATCACCCATACATCCACACACAAGGCAAAAACAACTACAAAATGTAACTATTGAAACAGGAAGTCAACTCAGGAAATGTCGGGCGCTGCCAGTGAACGCTATAAAACTATAAAAAAAAACACTACTACAAAAGCTGATAATAATTTAAACAAAACTAAACTAAAGTGAAGAAACATAAAACTTAACCTGAGTTTCTAGAACATCAGGGTTGGGCGAGTTTTTCCACCCACAAACTCTGAGGTACTAGAACAACTAACTGTCTCCAAACTCCTCAGTTTCTCTTCTTCTTCGGGTTTGCTGCTAACTGCTACTAGCTACTTTTAAGACCTCCAGTTGTGAGCTGTACAAAAACTACATCATCATCATGTCACAGCCAGCTCTACCTTTTCAGCTCTTTTGTAAATAGATGTTTATTCCATCTCTGTTAGTCCATCCACGTCATTTTGGTCCATAGCTTGTGTCCCAATTGTAGAGACCCTTTAACTGCTATGGCCTACTGCTGACCTGAGGAACCCTAGCCCATTCCTCATGGACAAAGGCCCCAAGTGGTGTAACAGGTTCTTGTGCTGCAACAGCCTTCCTCCAATCCCACAAGAAACTTCATCTGGTACTCAAGTCAGGAGACTCCAGGATATTTAACGCCAGTCCTTGGTGGGCTTTGAGAAATGTGTAGACTTTAGGGAATCCCATGATACATAATTCACTCCTCCAGCCGAAATATGTAGAAGAATCTAATTATTACATGTCATGCAATGGCTGAATTAGAGCAACATGCCCTTTTTGTGGTCTATTCAGACACTCGGGGGAGACGGGATCCTAATGTTCATTTCCTAATGTACCAGATAATTGATCACAATACAACTGCTAATGGATGAGCTTCTATTCGACACGGTGTGTGTGTGTGTGTGTGTGTGTGTGTGTGTGTGTGTGACTATATGGTTTGTTTTGAGCAAAATAAAGAGGAAGAGAGAAAATACAAAGATGATGAGTCAAAGAGAGGAGAGGAGGGTGTGTTTTAGAATAGATTTGCATGAATGATGATGACGAGCTGCCCGAGTCTCTCAGGTAATGAGACCGTCTGTATTGATGTGTGTACTAACACCAGTGCTCCACATCTACACACACGCGTAATCACATCCAGGTCCCAGCAGCTGATGTGGAACATTAACATACATGGACCACTAGGGGAAACGGAGGAGAAGGTGTTAAAAGTGTGAAATGATAATAGGGCTGGGGCGGAACACAACCTGTATTTAGATAGAGATTGGATCTGTCTAGATGAAGGAGCATAAAGGTTTTGGAGAGGAATGGAACAGAAGTCTACACCGAAACCATCTCTAACGAGGACCTTCAGAGGAAATCTCCCTGTAAGACTGAGCAGGTTCATTACCTGTATTTAGATTCCTTCACCATGAGAACAAACAGTACAGCTAGAACTCGGACCCATCCAGAACGTCTTTAGTTTTCCTGCAGATTTGTCTTTTTGAGTTAAATGGCCGTCCTCAGAGTTCTCACAATGGTCCACCCTTTCATCCCAAGCGGTTCTTTCTTTGGGGCCACGAACCCTCTCCCATCAAGTTTCCTAGTAATCTGTCAAAAACAGTCAGATGCAGCCGTCCTTCCTCCCTCCCTCCCTCCCTTCCTCCCTTTGCCCCTTCACCCCCATCCTCCCCTTTCTGCCTCTCCCATTTATCTCTCCATGACGATTCTGTAATTGAATCAGGTGTCCCATGGATACTGACTCCCACACATGGTCCAGACCTCAGCAGGACTGAAGGTAGACGCAGCAGGTGTCTGTCCCATGATGGATTGATTGTGGCACACACTCAAGCAGTGCCAGATACTGATAAGCCATAACATTATAACCACTGAAAGGTGAAGTCAGAGTAACAGTGATTATATTCTTAAGGCAGTCAGGTGACACATTTTGTTAAGTTGAACTAGCTTGTTCTTGAGAGAGAGAGAGAGAGAGAGAGAGAGAGAGAGAGAGAGAGAGAGAGAGAGAGAGAGAGAGAGAGAGAGAGAGAGAGAGAGAGAGAGAGAGAGAGAGAGAGAGAGAGAGAGAGAGAGAGAGAGAGAGTGTCAGAAATATGAATGAGGGATTTCAAACCAGTGACGTTTGAGTTACAGGCACTTATTCCAGAATCCAGATCTGAAGTTTAGATCTGTTTGGATCATCTCCCACCACCTGTAGCATCAGAAACACAGCCTCTACCCCTCCTCTCCTCTCCTCTCATCTCCTCCTTCCTCTTCTGACCAGGAGCCTCACAGCAGGATGCGCCGCGCGGAGCAGCATCATCATCATCACCAGCAGCTGCGTCCAGACACCCGTCTCCGTCCAGGAGGCGCGAGGAGGACGAGTTGATTCGGAGCGCAGGAGGAGGTGGAGGAGTGGGAAATCCCGCGAGAGAAGGAAGGAGGAGAGACAGATCCGCGCAGAGAGCTTAAAGAGAGGGAGAGAGGGAGACGGAGTGTGAGGAGCCGCCGCACGTGAGGCGCGCGGAAATTAATTTGGGTGAAAAAAGACGCTTATTTGTTATTTCACTCTCAGAGGGAGCATCTGCGACGTAAGGTAAGAGCAAACATCGACTGTGTGTCCTCCTCTGACTCTCAGCAGTAGCATTAAACACCTGTGAACGTCTTTAATCCGTCAGTTGCGATGTTAGAGGCTTATTACCAAATGAATCCCGCATTTATTGATTGATTTGCTGTTGAACCTCAGCAGTGACGATTAACGCCAGACCAGTAGCACATTTTGGAGACTTCAGTGTCTCCACATTTTTTCGTTTTTCCTCAACATGTTTGATGTTCCCTCCATCCCTCCCACATGACTTGATGTATCACACCTCAGGGCTGCATTTACGCGCAGGTTGTTTACCCACAATGCTGTTCTTCAGGGGGTTTGCTGCTGCTCCTGCTGCAGGAGAGAGCGATGGGGGCAGAGAAGGTTTGGCTTGGAGATGCTTTGGCTGCTTGGTGGGTGGTTTGTGGATCCTGACTCTGTTGAGTAATGCTAGTTGGAGAGGGAGTGCGCGTCCTCTCGTGCGCGTGTGTGCAGATGTGTTGGAGAGAGAGAGAGAGAGAGAGAGGGAGAGAGAGAGAGGGAGAGAGAGAGGGAGGGCTGCAGAGTTTGTGTGGGTCTCTGTTGGCTCAAGTATGCGCCTTCGGTGCGTTTTTGCACTGGCAGGAGAAGAAGGTTGTGCAGTTCTCTCGTGCATGAAGAGAGGTGCACTTCTCCTTTGTGGCCGTGTGGGTGTAAGTGGAACAAACAAGACAAAAATCAGACAGAAAAGGGAGATATTATGTATCTGCAGGATCTCTGTACTGATTTTTGGTTTCCTGTTTGTGTTATCACGTGCACCTGAGCACCTGAGCACCTGCCCAAAGGGTTCCTCCTGCACATCAGCCCCCCTCTCAAGGCTTTTACCAAAGACTACTTTTCAAATGTCAGCAGGAACATTAAGTTTCTGCTGATGCAACAAACACGCTCAGGTAACTACAGCACACAGGACAAATAAACAACCCTGCAAACAAACAGCAGATATTTTAGTTTAGTAAGTTCCATCAGTGGCAACATTTCTGCTATTCTGGTAATTATCATGGAAGTACGGTCCCTGCAGAACAGGAATGTTCGAGTTTTCACCACAAAGTAGAGCCTGGACTCACTGGGTGCTGGATTTCAATCCATATCTGGGATCCTGATTGTGATATTGATGGACAGGCTCTCGGGGAGAGAGGAGAGTCCGTCAGATCAGCTGCTCCCTCAACAGTTTAAGTATCTTTTCGTCTTGTTTACCTGGATTGGTAAACCAGAGTCTGAGGTTGCGCATGGTTTAGAGCAGAGTCAGCAATATTGCACCACTGTGTTGACGCTTCAACCCCCAGCTTTGATCAAACAGTGATTCAAAACAAGACCTCCAGTAGGCAAGCCTCTAGAATTAGCCTCCACCGTAGGAAAGCTGGGCTCAGAGCGGAATCCAGTTAGAGGAAGCCAGTTGAGGTGGTTTCGACATCTGATTTGGACAATCCAGGATGCCGTTTGGAGGTGTTCTAGGAGTTAGGGAAGAGACCACGCAGGGAATCCAGAACTCACTGCAAGGATTAAATATCTCATCTGACCTTAACACGCCTGTAGATTCCCGATAATGAACTGGAAGCATTTCAGGGAAAAAAAAGCAACGTCTTCAGTTCCCTGCTTGGCCTGATGCAACTATAGGACCAACCTTGATGATAACTAGAAGAAGAAGAAGCCTTTCTGAATAGAGGCCTATTAGCTGAGTGTATCGTCTGATGGTAAACGCGTCAGTAATGAAATTATAGCTACCGATGAGGAGACCTGACACGCCAACCAACCAACAAACAAACAAACATTTACTCACCATAGTACGTTCATTCCGGTTTTGTTTGACACGAAAATGTAACTTTTTCTCTACTGTTGTTGATTCAGGCGACTCGATGTCTGACATTCTGTCGGACAGATCGGTTCGCCTTTGACAGATGATGTGTGTCTGCCGTTAAGACTCACTTGTACTCAACCTTAAAGGCCCATGCAGCATTATTCATTTTGGGGCGTTTGTGCACATTTTCAGACACCAGCAGAATGTGTCGAGTGTAAAAAGGCCTGAAAAATACAAAATACTAACCTGGCAATGTTTTTCTCTTCTGTGATGTACGTCCCAGTATGAACAACGGCGATTGTCGTATTTATGCAAATAAGTGTTTGGAGGGTTCATGGTTACGGCGGACACAGAGGGGCATAAGACTGAAAGTCGTTGGTGGTGGCAGTGTGGCGATGCACCGAAAACACCCGGTCCTTCTCCGACGCCATTTTCCCGTCACTGGAGAACAAGACATCACACTTCTTCCAATCCTTCGTCTGAGGCAGCAGCTCTGATGTTTTAATTCCAGGCTCTGAGCAGCTAATTGTAAAATCGCCGAAGAAAATAATTAGATGTTGATCAACAAAACACACAAACTGCTTTGACGCTAATTAGAAGACACGTAGGACCGGATTGGGAGTCAATCAGCTGAGGCACCTTCATATGTTCTGACGCCCAACATCTCTTAAGACTCGTTCGTCCCGGTGGCGCCGGTTGCGTAACAGATCACACTTCAGCCCTTGGTTCTCCTGTTTTTGAGCTCCGTCCAAAACGTTACCTCAGCAGCTGCAGAGACCGGCGCCTTTGAAATGTGCAGCTTGTGCAAACCCAGGCACATTGCTCCTGCTGAGGAGGTTTGGCGTCTGTGATGCAGCAATGCACTTGTGAAGCACATAAACACGAGGCAGAGAAGCATAAAGGATAACTTAATGAGGCAGAGCAAAGACTCGAAGAGAAAGGTTTTACATGAAGGCATTTTTTTAAATAAGGCTGGAACGCCAGACTGTGCCTCAGAATACGAGATTCCAAGTACAGACTGGCGTCCAGTTGTGGCTAATTCTCAGCGGTTTGTATCTCATGAGGAGAAAATGTCAGAACTGAGAGAATGTCTGATGCCTCTGCCTCTGAGCGCCGTGTCTTTGCACCGCTGAACATAATCATCAGTTTGCTGCAGCTTCGCCCTCAATCTGAAATATTAAGGCGAAAAGTCAGAGCACCTGGAGTCGGGCACAGTCTGCACATTATTCCCACTGTCCATGTGCATCAGTCACATGGTAGGAGTTACAGTGACATAATCATACGAAAGGGAGACTCTTCTGTGAATAATCACCGACAGGAGTTTAATCTGTTTAGCCTGTTTGTGCAAAGTCAGCATATATTTTAACAAACATGCTCGATCAATGATTGGATCATGATTATTCATTTATAATGGTCTCATGTAGGGCCCCGCTGAGCATAATCTAGTCAGCCATAACATTATAGCCACTTCCCTAATATTGTGTAGGTCCTTCTTTTACCCCCGGTACAGTTCTGACCCGTCTAGGCGCGGACTACACCAGACCTCTGAGGGTATACTGTGGGATCTGGCACCAAGACGTTCTCGGCAGATACTTCGAGTGCTGAAGGTTATTTTTGTCACATTCGATTTTGTTGTCTTCATTTGACCCATCCCTGGGGAACAAATTTGAATCTAGGGTCGTGTTCAAAGACCCTAGAACTTCAAGAGCTTGGATCGAACCGCTGTCCTTCAGGTTTGGAGACGACCCCTTTACCCACTGAGCTTCATACACCCCAAAGTGAACTGGCTTATATAGGGATCGAACCAACGACCTTGATGTTAGCACAAACCCGGCATAAACTCCTTGACGTTGTCGGCAGGATCTGGGAATTTTGGAGGTGAAGTCAACACTTTGAATTATTGGATGTATTATGGTTGTATCAGTGGAAAAACGTCATAACAGCATAAAAGCAGCTCATTTTTATCATTCTAGTACCCTGATATTTCAATCCAGACTTTGAATTCTCATTATAAATATTGATACTTGGCACACGTGTAACAAAACAATATCACCTTGTAAAATATAGCGATATTATGTGATTATTTTTCCCCCCATCCCAAGCAAATAGACCAATTTCAAATCAATCAGAGACCATATGAGCTTCATCACGTTTATTTCCATTTGTTCCCATCTTCTTCACTCTTAGAGGAGATGTTGGTTTGGGCGAAGATTCATAAATATTGCAGAAAAACTTAAGTAAGGAGGCAAGAAGAAAATGTCTTGATTTTTGTATTTTGGGTGAGCTGTTCCTTTAATTGCTGCAGTATTATTGCTATTGCTTTAAAACTGGGTTGGTTTGGGACTGACACAAGATTCAGGAATCATTTTTTTCCTTGTTTGGTTTCTGATTCTGCTCAGCCTGTGTGGGCGAGGCCT
Organism: Lophius americanus; assembly: GCA_037951165.1. NCBI lineage: Eukaryota > Metazoa > Chordata > Actinopteri > Lophiiformes > Lophiidae > Lophius > Lophius americanus. Next base: position 2,162,170 of record JBBDHG010000116.1, read on the forward strand.
TTCTCTCTCTTTCTCTCTCTTTCTCTCTCTTTCTCTCTCTTTTTCTCTTTTCCTCCTCCACTCATTTTTCCCCCAGATAGAGAGATGGGGGGGGAGGCACTCGGCTTGGGATTGTTTTGTGCTGCAGAGTGAAACTGTGCCCCTCTTCTTCCTGTATCTATACTCTGCTCCCTCTCTTATCCCTCCATCATTTCTCCATCTTCACCTCTCCTGTGCTCTTACCACTTCATTCTCACCTTATCTGCTCCTCGTTCTCCTCTCACTGAGTGTCTGTTCATTCTCATGCAACCTCCTTTTCCTTCCCCTCATCTCTACGCTGGATTTTTTTAAATTTCTCTAACCGCTCATGGAATATCTCCCCTTTATCCTCCTCTTTGTCTACAACTCCGCTTTTACCAGCTTCCATACTTCTCCGCTAATCTTCTGTCCTCTCCTCGTAGATGTCGCCTTTCCTTTCCTTACCTCTTCTCCTTTCCTCCCCCTTCCCCTTCCCCCCTCGTGACCATAACTCCTCATCTCTTCTCCTCTACATTTCTTATCTCACCCCTTTTAATTTCCTCTCCTTGATTCCTCTCCTGTTGTCCTTCCTACCTCCTCAACGGCTCTTTCATCAAATTATTTCCTCCCTTCTTTCTTACCGTAACTCCTCACCTTCCACTCCTCCCTTCTCCTCGCTTGTAAACCCACCGTCCTTCATGGCATTATTTGACTTCACTGTTCAATAAATAAAGTTGTGTTGAAAGTTAAAGTCTCCTTCCTGCTTTCCTCATTGGTCCATGTTATCCCTCCTCTCCCCTCATTTCTATATACATTTATATTATTTCTTCTCTCCTCTCCATGTTGCCTCTTCTCCTTTCTGTTCTCTCTTGTCTCCTATTTCGTACATCCTTCTTACCTCTGTTCAGTGGAGGAGGAAAACTCTCTAGTTCCGAACTTTGAGCTTGATAAGTGTGAAAATGTGAGCCTGTAAACACATCAGTGTTGTTTAAATTCAGTGTTTGTTAAATAAGATTGTCTTCTAAGTCAAAGTCTCCATGTCTCCTCTCCGTTCTTCCTCCTCTCTTTTGTCTCTCCTTGCCTCCTCTTCTTCCTCCTCTTGTTACCCTCCCCTCCATGTCTCCCCTCCTCCTTTCTGTCCACTTGTCTGTATATGTTCTCTCCTTTTGTCCCCTCCATTATCATTTCCTCCTTTTCATTGATTTCCTCTTTGGTCTCCACTCCTTCCTCCTCTTTTCCTCCCTCCTCTCCTCTTTCCCGTCCACGTCTCCTCTCTGACCCCTCTCCATGTCTCCATGTCTCCATGTCTCCATGTCTCCTCTCTGACCCCTCTCCATGTCTCCATGTCTCCATGTCTCCATGTCTCCTCTCTGACCCCTCTCCATGTCTCCATGTCTCCATGTCTCCTCTTTATAATGAAAATAATGACCTCTCCGGAAGTAATTGAAAGGCAAATGATTGCAATCTCTATGACTATAGATCACAATCACACACAGACACACAGACACACAGACAGACACACACACACACAGACAGACACAGACACAGACACACACAGACACACACACACACATACACACACACCCACACACACATCATATATCCATATTTTCCTATATGTGAGCATGCATGCAAGTTTAAACGCCTATTAGCATGCGCTGCTGAACTTGGTGCTGATGCATGATGGGAACTGCAGGTTCAACATGTGCTTCAGCGCTCTCACACTTAGAATGAATGCACTTGTTTTGATAGTCGTAGAAAGTGGTAGTCATTAGTTACGTCACTTTCTTCTGCTGTACGAGCTTTATTAGCTGGTAGTAGAGTCGGATTGATCAGACGATGACATCATCATCACCACTTCTTAGAACATCAACCCCATCCCTCTGAAGTGTTGACTAATAAGGTCTCACAATCACTAAACATGTCTGCTGGAGGATCTGTCCCCTAGCGCGACCTCAGATGTTCTGTCTAGCTGTGCGATCTTCACACATCATTTTGTTTATCTCAGTTTGATTTGAATTTTTTTTTTTTCCGCCAAGGTGGTTATGTGGCCATGGCACTTAAATTCTAGCATGGATCTGGGATTTTTTGCACTTCCTTTAACATTATCTATAGTGTGTTTCTTTTTTTTTTAGACATAAAGAAAAAATACTCTCAGGAAACTAGACTGGCCCTCAGTGGAGAGCCAACCTCCACTGGATCCTGGGAATCCCTTTGCTCACTTCAACCTCTCATAAAGGTTCTGGTCTATCCATATCAGCACACATTGAGTTTCTCCAGTAGAGGAGGCGTCTATGTCCTCAGACACACGTTTTCTAGTTTGGGTTGTAGCTCTTCAGCACCAACCTCCCTGTCTTAGGGAGATGGGAATGTCTATTTATTCGTCATCTTCTGCTTTATAGAGACGAGGGATTTTCTCGTGGTCTATCTGTTCAACATGGTGGCCTCAATGGAAAAGGATCCGCCCCATGTGGAGATAAAAGACTCATTCTAAGTTCACATAAGCAAAACAAATTTTAGTTTCAGATGATTATACGCTAACATAAACATGAATACTCTGAATGCTTTCCTGAGGTTTTCCAGTAATTCATTTTTCTTCTTCTAACACATTAGCTTCAGGAAAAAAAAAAAAAAAAAGTCAATTTGCAGCTTAGTACACATTCTGACTTCACCTGTATGTGATCATAATGTTTTGGCTGATTGTTCTGGATCTGTGTACTTCATAGTCAAGAGCATGTGATCCATCAGTGACTCAGATGTTTATGGTTTCTGTAAGACGCCAGCTCTCTGGTTGTGGTTCTGTCTCTCTGACTTTGATATTCCACCGGTTTCCTCCTCGCTGTGACTCATCTGCTTGACCTGGAAACATTAGCTAATTAAACTTGTTTTCAGGAAGCTGAAGAGACGTCAGCGCGCCTTCCTGCTCTCCAACCGGCAAAATTTATTGTAGCTGTCGCCTTTTACCGGATCACATAGAAGCAGGACAAGCTGAGCCCCCACATCATAAAAAAATATAACGCCATTCAGCTTTTCAAGATTAACAATTAGTAGAGGGAAAGCGTCAGACGTCTGCTGCTGTCTTTGTCCGTTCCTTCCCTGCGCTCCTGACTGTAAAGCACTGATTTTAAATGCATGAGGTGTCTAACCCTGAAATTCTGATCCTCTTTATCTCGCCCGTCTCGCCCGTTGCCCGTCTCAGACTCGCATTACAGCGTCCAGCTGCAGGAGACGATGACCCGCCTATGGTTTCTCCACTTCCAGGCACAATACGAAGAAGTTTCGCCAAATATTGATTAGGATGAATTCAACCTCTTTAACGGCTGTTTTATGGGGGTCCTTTATGGCTTTGTTAATACGGTGGAGCATTTCATTCCCTCAGTTGGAGTTAATGGACCCAAGTAATCAGGTGGGTCTCTCTATTAGCGGACTAATACTTTTTACTGCATCCAGCCGAATCGACTTCTAAAAGTTTCGTTGGTGCCAGACGCTGCATCAGTGTAAAAACTATCCAATTGAAAGAGATAACAAAGTTATAACCAGCAGCTTCATGGTGTAAAACGTGATGACTATCTGATTATATTCATTTGCCAATTACTGGTTTTATTAAAAGAAAGGAAGACAGACCAATTTCACTGACCTCCACACCCTAACCGCATCAGTAAAGACGTGTGTGAATATTTAACAAACGACATTCAGATGACCGGTGGAACTGAAACCCTCAAAAACTGTTTATTTCTGAGGAAACAACAAAGAATCTGAAACAATAAGGGAAAAGAAATGACAGAGGAGCTGAAACAACAGAGAAACCAAAACCACAGAAAAAACCTGAAACTACAGCGAAGCACCGGCTTCTCTGTAGAGAAACTGGGACATTAGAGAAACTGAAACTTAGAGAAACTGAAACTTAGAGAAACTGAAACTACAGAGAACATGAAACTAGAGGGAATTTGAAACTACAGAGAAGCTGAAACTACAGAGAACATGAAACTAGAGGGAATTTGAAACTACAGAGAAGCTGAAACTACAGAGAACATGAAACTAGAGGGAAACTGAAACTACAGTAACATGAAACTAGAAGGAAACTGAAAGCAGCAGAAAAACTCAATCTTACAGAAAACAGTGATTTTCTCCATGGGTTCTTTCCAGCTCTGGAAGTAAACAGACTGAAGTGTTTTTCTGCTGGATCCTCTCCATGTTATCAGACTCTTATTTACATTATGATCCTGTTGTGGAAAATGAATGGTATGTGTGGATAATCACATTATACTGATTTAATACCGGAACTTTACTGGACTGACCTAACTAAAAAGATATTGGAATAAAGGCCGTTTGTTTGGTATAATGTGAACATTTTTATTTTATTTGATTGTTTATCAACCAAGTGTCCAAATATCAAATTCTATCAACAGCATAATAAAAAGAAGTGGAACTAGAAAACATCCTCCTTCCCGCAATTCTCACAGCTAAGAATAAAAGGTCATGTAATAAAACCCAGATATCCAAACGGAGGCGGTGGTTCTGCTCCGGTGTGGTGATGTCATTCATCTACAGTGATGTCACACAGGACGGATGAGCCAAACATCACAAAGTGAACGAGATTCAATAAGAGAAATATGTCAGGGTTGTCCGCGTTTATGAAGGTTGACTGAAAGGACACTCTTCAGATCATATTAGAGTATTTCTACTTCCACCAAGGAGGTTCGTAGATCTGCCTCTAGTTCTGAAAGGATTTTAATCATCATTTGGATCCAGAATTTTATTCAAGATTTGTGTAATATTGTGGGGTCATTGCAAGATTTTTGGTTTTAGATTCAGGGATGAGGCCAACTGATATGATTAACTGCCTAATTGGCTAACTAACTGACTAATAATTACATAATGTTACTAAATTTGATTTCAAATAATGACTAATAAAGACATTTGACACATAACTAAGACTGATTTAAAACACCTCTGGCGAAATCAACACTTCTATACCAAACAGCTATAAGATTATAACCACCATGAAATGAGAGTAACATTGTGAATCTGGTTTCCATGGTTACTTATCAGTATAGGTGGGAAGAGAATTGATTTTGGAAGCAGGAAAAACAAGAACAAGGATCTGAAAAGGACCAAATTATGACACCTAAGCAGAACAATTCCAGAACCGCAAGACTTGTTTGCTTGCAGTGGTCAGTGGTAAAAGTAGTTAGTGCCCACTTAAATTGTTTTATGGAAGTTCAACCGTTGAACTGCCAAGAGGGTCATTAACGGCCGTTGATGCACATGGGAAGCAAAAGCTCAACCGTGCTGTCCAATCCCACAGAACTCACAGTTCATCACAGAGCTCCTTTAACAGTACAATAATCAGGTAGTTTTAATGTTATCGCTGATCATTGTATGGGTCGGTATTCGTCATCTGGCAGATGACATGTCAAGACCCAGACATGTTCCAGAGGAATCGGTAGAAACCTAAAGATGAGCTGAAAATAGGACTTATATTACCTTCATTGTAGTTTGTTCGAAAATAGAGGGAAAAAAATAAATAAAAATACAACATTAAGTAATTTTAAAGACTTAAGAAAAAGTTCTAGATCCATTATTTTCTGCCAGAATTGAATTGGGTCTTTCCTGGTTCATGCCCAATCCTTCTCCAGAAATGTGTTGCATTCCTTCTGCACAGTCCAGCTAATTTTGGTCAGTATAAAGCAGATCATCGGACACAGGTGAAAATAACCTCTGTGATGGAGGTAGTATCAGAACACCTCCTGCGAAGCATCCACGACCGAGCCGCCGGGGTCTGAGGCTGTACGTCAGATGTCTAGACAGCATTCTCCAGACAATTTGACTTTCCACCTCTTAAGGATTTTATTAAAGGTGCGTGTGAAAGAGAGGGGGGGGTGGGGTGGGGTGAAGAGCGACAAAGCACAAGTGTGTGTGTAGAAGTACAGGTGTTACGACGACAGACTTGTCAGTTTTTGTTTTTTTTACAGCTTGTCGCATCTGCTGCTGCGATAAACGGCGACAGACATTAACCTGTCGCCTCTAAAAATAGAAATGTCTGCCTGAGGTTGCAGGTTCAATTCCCACCGCAGAGGCTACCGGTTTCCATAAACAGGAAGAGTCACTTTCGTGTTTATTAACACCTTGTGGTCGGAAAAAATTTGAAATGGAGCAGACAAAGCTGACATGATTGACTTCTGTTCTTGGCCCCCTGTTGTTCCTCGACATGTAGGATAATTGACAGTTTTAATTTGATGTTTAATACGACAGGTGTGAAATGTGTCGCCGCGTTGAGAACATTCATCCTGTTGGTCCGTCTTCACATCGGTCATGGATCATCTGAGCTAGACTCTGGGAAAGGTTCCTGTTGAAGCCAAACGAAGTCTGAGTAATGTTTCTGAAAATCATAAATATAGCGGTTCCCCATAACATTACAACCATCTAACCAATATTGTGTCTTTATCCGACCAAAGGCAGTTCTGACTCGTTGAGGCATGGACTCCACGAGACTCTAAAGGTGGGCTGTGGTATTTGTTACCAAGATGTTTACAGCAGATCCTGTAAACGAAGGTGGCCTGTTCTGACACATATCACCTACCTAATCATTAGTGCAGACCACGTACACCCTTTGGTGGAAACATTATTCCTTAAGGGCAGTCGCCTCTTCCAGCAGGATAATGTTCCCTGACAAATTCTACGTGTCTCAATACAGTCCAGCATCTGTGGGATGTGCTGCATAAATAAGTCAACGGAGGGCTCACCTTAAAGCACTTAAAAGATTTGTATCTTCAATATAATATTCATTTATATATTTATAAGTGCATAATTGCCTGAATCTAGAAATCCTGTTCCAATAGTTTAGAAGGAACCCTTGATATCTCTGGACCGGGTTGGTCCTCCTCCATTGAGGCTCCATGTTTGTACAGCTTTCTGAACGGACGAACGGAACGCTGGCTCTAGAGAAGGCTTTTTGCATTGTTTGGTTTGAAGTGGTAGATAGACGATTAACCACTTCACCTCTAAAAACCAATGAAGAAGAAGCTCACATTTTTCAGAATAAATGAGTAATGGAATTTCTAAGTGTACCTCTCCAAAGAATCCACAGCACAGGCTACTCAATGCTTTTGAAGATAATCACTTTGAGTAAAACAATCATTTTGACACTTGAATGCCAACATAGATTTTCCGACTAGGTTGGAGAGAAAAGAGTGAGCTGAGGTCTTACAAACTGGAAATTCACAGATTCAGCAAATCTTAGTCACTGGACATTCAAAGGATCTGCTGCTAAGACTGTGCTGTGGTGTCTGTGGTACCAGATACCACAGCACCGGTTTAGATGTCAGGTGGAGTCCAGGCCTTGAGGGTCAGTGTTGTTTAGGCAGCAAAAATGGGACCTAGACAATATTAGTTAGGTGTTCATAATAATATGGATGAATGTATATCACAACATATTAGGAAAATGCACTGCAAAAGCCACAATTAAAAACAAAACTACAAATACCAATAACACAAAAACAGGGACACTTACAAAGTGATGCATACGTCAAAGCTAGAATCAAAGTTATTTTTGTTTATTTGGACTTTGTGATCGTACAATTCTTTTTGCTCATCTTCACCACATCACTGACATATAGTTAGACAAGTCAAAAACAGTAGCCCAAAACAAGCGCATCCAGACAGAGTCCACAGTCCTAACAATGACATCATTCATTGTGAAGTAATTACCAGACCAGAATAAGCCTTTTATTTTGATGATGCAAGTGGCCCCTCATTCTTTCATACGCAATCTCTCATATTTCCCCAGGGACATTGAAATGCATAAAATCCCTTAGATTTAAGGGTGGTCCGTCTTATGTTTGATTTGATGGCAGTGTGAGAGACTCCCATATATGGTTTATTAGTTTACCATGGTTAGCATGCAATTTAAATTATAGCCAGCTTATTCACATTTCTCGTTTTCTCATGAAGGACCTTCGTCTGTCACCACTGTTAAAAAGACAGACAGGGGGATGATGGATCCGGTCAAGAGTTTCAACCTCATCCCCCTAACCTCAATGATTTATGTGGGTACAAAAGAGACATGTGATAATCATCACCGATCCCATTAGCCCAGATACCATCTAATAAAGGAGCTGCAAAAGGCCAGCTGTTCAAAAGAAGAGACGGCGCGGAGGTCATGGACAAAAACAAATAATGTCTACATGTTCCTTTCGGCTGCGTCTTCTTATGCCGAGCTGCAGGAATACAGTCATATTATTTTAAAAGGTTAAACACTTTCCATTAGAATAATGAGAAAATGAAGCCGGGCGAGCCGTGAAAGCTCTCTCCTGTAGTGTGACGTGCATTCTGTTTTAAGTTCATGGCTGTGCAGCCTGTTTCATCAACGGGGATGAACAAAGAACAGATGGGCTCTCGGTGCTCGAGGATACTTTGGACATAAAACCTAACCTATAAGCCTTCCTCTTTTTAGATGCAGATTTCCAAAGACCAGAAATTCCGAGTTCATGTAGTTGAATTTTAACTGACTTTTATTCATGACATTCAGGCTGTGACCCCCCACCCCCCCCGAATGACACCCGTCCTTCGATGATAAACGTATTGTTCTACCACTCAAAGACGGCCCTTTTAATATGAATACTGTTTAATTATTCTGCTATCTGTTCTGCTAAATCTTAGATCTAGCATATCATCAGATCCTGGTAAAACCTGTGTAGGACCGCTGGACCAGCTCTCAGCAAAATGGGGTTCAGTATCTTTGTGAAAGGACTTCCAATAAGTGGATGACCCCTCTACCATCTAATACACAGCTGCCTGTGTGATTCTTCTATTTCATAGGGAGGCCAAAATGGTCTTATACTTGCAACTTTAATGTTGCATGAGGTTTTAGGTTCATGCATCCATTTTCTGTCAAATGTGTGACAGTCCGTTACACCGCAACCCAAACCTACATAACATAGACAAACAAAGATTAACATTTAAATGCTCCAACTCTCCAGATACCGCCACACTACTCTAGTGGTTTACTGACGACTGGGATGTGATGCTGATCTTTGGCTAAACGCAGCCACACTTTTACATAATTCTAGCCCTTAAACAGCCGTGCATAAAGAGGTTAGACTCAAAAATTTGCATGTCATAGATGATCGGACTGTTGGCCTTGGCGGATCTTCTATGTAAACATTAAAAGCCAACTGTGCGTAGCAATCAAGCAAACTAAAGAGATGTTGCTGCTTAACACGTTGACCTTGCCAAGCTTCAGAGAGAGAGGCCACTGCTTTGTTCTTCTTCAAAGTGAGTCTGTGGATCCTCTCCTAGAGCAGCATTGTGTATACGCCATCATCGCACTCACACACATAGATGCATGAATTAATATTAACAAGCTCGAGATGAACGCACATGTGGGGGGAACAGGTTTATTTACAGAGCCATGCAAACACGATAGCATACGGTCAGCAGACGCAAGGAGAATCAAGACAGGCTCTGATATTTTCACGTGTCAGCCAATCAATGTTTAGGTTTTAGGGCTGCAGTAGTTGTGTGGATGCTTTTACTTTGGTAGTCATTACCAACATGTCTTCAGTTCACTTCACACATGACCTTTACCAATGATGTTCATCTGGGTCTGCTTGTTTGTTGGTCTGTCAGGAGGATTATTAAAAAGCAGCAGTTCCTGTAGTTTGTTTTTCATGCAAACAATACAATTTTCTTTTATTCAGTGATTTGTCAGGGAATTACGCAGCCAACTGCCTGTCCACCTCATGGTCCCTTTTCCCATCACTTGTGAACCAGACCCCGAGATACTTAAACCCCTTCGCTTGATGCAGTAACTCACCCCACCTCAAAAGGCATTATATTCCATTTTCAAACAGAGAACTGGATCCTTGGATTTGTGATGTTCGGAACATTAACTCCAGTTAGGGTCATCTATGACAAAGTGGTCCCAGAGGTGGGGTCAGAATAAAGGTGATTGAAAAACCCAGAGAATAGGCTTTAAGGGAGTTGTGACACCTCACCGGAGTAGGAGATCGAGGCCCCCTTTCTGGAGTCAGACTTCAGCTCATTGCTGAGTCTCTTGTGGCCGAATCCAAAGAGGCTTCATGGAGCCATCATCCATTCAGTTCACTACCTGCAGGGACAGGCGTTAGTGTCAGGTGCAAGGCATTATGTCTGACAGTTGACAGAGGGAAACTAGGCATTCCAACTTCCCAATACTCCTCCGTGTATTTTACTATTTCATGCCTGAACTCGAATAATCTTTAGCTGTTAACTGTGATGTGCTAATGTTAGCATTAAGCTCAAAACACAGCTGAGTACATATGACTATGAACTCTGCTACTAGAGTTTGAGGAAGTTATGAGATTGGTTCTGTTTGTGTGGAGAGATGGGCCTTGTGGAGAAGAACAGGAGATTAGATTTGTGTGCTTGTTCAATATGGCAAATATTTCATTGTTTTTCCACAAAACAAGAACTTGTTTTAACTCCACTATCCGTTGTCCAATCTGCCTCAAACTTCAAATATTGGATAAGAGTCCAGACTGGATGACATTCTGTGGCAAATACAAATGAAACATCTGTTAGTTTGACGAGCTCCTGCTCTTCCGTTGACAATCCCGACTTCAAATTTGGTCAGAAAAGCCGACAGACCTCCAAGAATATCCTTGATGAAAGTCGAGAAACAAGAACTTGGAATAACTCCACTATCAATCGGTCAATTATGTCACGCCACTAATCATTCAGTTCTTTTAACTCCACTACCCATGGACCAATCTACCCTGAGCTCCAGATGTTGGATATGAATCCCGAAGTATAGAAATCCATAACTCTTAATAATCCTAACTCTATCCTGCTATGAGGGAAACATTTCCTGTGGAGGGAAACATTCGATGTGTTTAAAAACAAAACCAACCCTGAGTGCCAGTTTGAAAATGTTTGAGAGCCAGTTTGAAAATGCAAAGTGTGTAATTTTTTTGAAATGCACCTGACATGAACAGAATTGTAAGAAACTGTTGTCAGTTTAGTTCCCAGTCGCTGCACACACAAACTCTTCAATGTTAATAACTGTAGGAACTATTGACCACATTCTCTCATGTGATCCCGACGACCCAACGAGTCCTGCCAGACATGTTTAAGGTGAACATCAGTCCATTTTGTGACAAAGACAAGCCAGCAGCAGGACAATGAGTGTGTCATTGCGAGGAGAAAGTAATTTATTTGAGCCTTAATGTGCGGGAACAGCAGTCATCCATGATTTGGCAAACAATGAGCGCAGAGCGATAACGAAACGACAGCAAATACTTTCTGAGATAATAGGCTGAATTGTATTTCTATATGCAGCAGCAATACTTGCCCGTTGTTTTTTCTACTGTTTATTGTGTACGCTGCTATCTACTACTGTGAGTGCGCGTAATCAGAGGAGTGACTGATGCTTCTCTTCTCGCCTGTGTGTAATTGCAGCATCAGGTTGCCTCTAATGCCAGTGACAGAATAGAATTATGGCCACTGTGCAGCATTGAGTCAGGCATTTTAAGGAGAAAGATAAAGAAAGAGTAAGACAGATGAGGAACCAATGGAGGAGAGGGTCCGTCAGCAGAACCATCATTAAAGCCTTGATGTTGGAGCTGCACCATATTGGAAAAAAAAACTGCCTTTGCAGTCATTTTTCTCAAGGACACACTTCTTAGTGAAAGGAGATCTTTTGTTACTCAAACGCCCCAAATTCTGGAAAAACTAATTGAGTACCAACGCGGAACGACCAGAACGTCCATCATCGATTAATGCGAGCAAGATAACGTAGACTAAATGTAGCTAAAAAAGTTAGTACAACCAAATTCAAAATATACTGCATACGGATTGTAATGGATGAAGGTTAAACTGGAGGGATGTTCATTTCCACATTTGCCATGGGTTAAGGTTACTTAACATAAAAATACAGCACTTAAATTATATTAGACATCTGTAAATTCAAGTTTTACATTTAAACAAAAACTTTTCAAATAATGATAATCCAAATATACTTAAACTCAATATTACCTCATATTAACTCAAAAATCAGCCATAAAATGTTGTCAACTCTATAATTCTATTACATCAAGTTAAAACAAGAGCCAAACTCAATATGGGAAAAGTTTGCAGACAAAGAGGAAGAAGTCCTCTTCCTCCTCTATTGATAGAGTGGGAGGCAGCACTGAATCACAATTTGGTGTCCCTTGTGGTGAGGAGGGGAAGTAATGTTGTAGTTTCTAATAAAGTTAGCTACAGATGTGAATCTGACACCTTATTTCCTCTAATTCAAACCAGTTGTGGGTTCAGGTCTGGGTCTGGAGCCGGTTTTAAGGTTGGTTCAAGAAGCACTAATGCCAAGTCATTACATCACAGAGGGACTATAGAGTCATGTAATAGTGACATAATAGGACTAGAATCATGTCATTATGACAGAAAGGTACTAGCGCCATGGCCCTAGGTCAGAGAGGTTCTAGCGCCATTGTATAACTTCACAGAGGTACTAGCGCCATTGCATTATGTCACAGAGGTACAAAAGCCATCATATTACTTCACAGAGGTAATAGGACCATAGAATTAAGTCAAAGAGATACTAGAGCCATGTCATCATGCTAAAGAGGAACTTAAACCATGTCAATTTGTCACAGAGGCACTAGAGTGCCCTCATTAGGTCTCAGGGGCACGATGGTGGCTCAGTCGGAAGAGCGGTTGTCCACTTATTTGAAGGTCGGTGGTTCGATCCCAATCCGCTGCAGCCCACATGTCAAGGGGTCCTAGAGCAAGATACTTAACCCCAAGTTGCTCCCAATGGCTGTGCAGCTGATGAGCAGGTGACGCCCTGCATGGCAGCCACCATCATCGTGTATCATTCGTGTAAATGTAAAGTGCTTTGCTAGGTCAAGCAAACTAGTTAAGACCAGTCCATTTACTAGAGCCATTGCATTACAGCATAGAGGGACTGGAGCCATGGCAGTATGTCACAGAGGCACCTGATTATGTTAAAGAGGCCCTAGAACCATGTCATAACAGCGTAAAGAGACTGGAGCAAGCAAGTACATCACTGAGACCCTAGAGCCACGTCATTATGTCATGGGGCAGTGTAGTCATGTCCATACACCTTTAAATTATATGTCAATTACGTACAAGTATTTTTAGTAAAATATGACCTATTAGACTAAAATACGAATAAATATGATATGAACAAGATAGATCGCATCGGGTTTATGCACCAACTTTGGACTAAGTCGATTCAATGGTTGAGAAATCACGGCCAAAAAACCCTTGTAGATAAAGCTCCGCCATCATTCATAAAATTGTTTTTGAACAGTGTTTAGGGTAAAAAAAAAAGGGGAGAGAGTCATATTCACAAAATCTGGACAAAATTGGACCAATGCTTGAAGAAAAATGGCCATTTCAATTCTGGTGATAAATCGCCCTAGTGTCTGAAATATACAACTAATTCCTCCCAAAATCAATCCAGTTCTTCCCTCAAACTATGGTCCATGAAAGAAAAAAAGCTCCCCACAGTGTTGGAAAAATACAACCGACCCTCCGTCTGGGTTCGTGGAAACAAGAAGTCACTGCTGTGATATTCTTCAGGCCTTACCCCACCTCATTATTTAAAGTCAAAGACCAGAGTTGGAGTTGTTCCTCAATTGTGTTGCTCAATGGAAACAATTACCGTCATAAAGAAGGGTCTTCCATGTTGCGCTGTTGTACAATCTCTTGTTCTCCATTTTGAGGCCTGAAGCAAATGCCAGCATGAAGGGACAGATACGTTTGGAGAATTAAAAGTTATCTAAGCGAGGAGATTCAACCTTTTGAGGGTGAGGAGTTGGACGAAAGTGTGGAACTGGAGGAGTCAGAAATATGAATGAGGTCAAATACGGAGTCAGAGAGAGGTTTTAACTCGTGAAGCATCTTAAAAACACGTCATATGAAGCAAACCATCCATTTTCTGTAACTGATTATCCAGGCCAGGGCTACCAGGGGGTTGAAGCCTGTCCCAGCTGAAATTGAGCGGAGGTGGGATAGACCCTGGACAACTCACTTGTTCATCACAGGGCTGACCAATCATGCTCTCTTTCACTTGCAGTAGAGTCACCAATTCACCTATATTATAAACCTACCTATATTCCATATTCTGTGACAGACAGGCCACAATACCAGATGTGCTTTTGAACTTGGAATCTTCTTGGTTGGACCTTCTAGGTTTTGTGGTGGTAGGCCACTGCGCTACCACCCATGGTCCAGTTTAATCCCAATAAACCCATCTCAAGGTGAGGTTTCAAAAGTGCATTTCTGGTTAAACTGAAAATTTCAAATGTACAAATCAAATGAGTAAAGTGTAGAACAGGAGGAAGTTGGGCATGAATGAATATCCGTCCACACTTGGACGTACTCTGATGAGTCTTAAAACAGTATTCAGCAGTGGCATTCAGCCTTGCATGACTCCCCAGAACAGGCTGTTAGACTGAGCCTCCTATCCTATGTGTCCATTTCCCTGTTCTGGCCGTTGCCATTTCTTTCACCCTCCCCCCTCAAAGGAGACTCTGGCTTGCTTGGTTCCCTCTTGGGAGTGCTTCCTGAAGGGTTATTAGCCTCCATTACTTATACCACGCCACTGATGATTAAAAACCACATATTTATGGCGCTGACATTTTTGTGTGTGCAGCGTGATCCAGATCTGCACATGTAAGGCGCACAATTCGTGTTTTACTGACAGATGCAGGGTTCTCTGGTGGTTAGGTGCTCTCACGATGAGATGAAGACACTTGGAGGCCCTGTAGCTCAGGGGTTGGAGCACTGGTCTCGCGAAAAGACGTTTCGATGAACAGAGATCAAGCAGTGGAGGACAAGCAAGCAGGGATCCTAGTTCTACAGAGGCCCAGCAGAGGTACAAAGTCCAGTTTAGTCCTGGTGCCAGTTCCAAGTCCAGATAGATGGGGAGACCATAAAACCTGTGTAAACTGTACATTGCGGATGAACAGGAAGCCAAATGTTTGCCCCATTTACTAAAATTCCTTCTAATTATATCCCTGAATGCCACATGTCCATTAGCAAGGCATGTACAGCTCTGCAAATATGAAGCTTATTGAAAGGCGTGCGTGACCTAATGGCAGTTTCCTTCGATAATGAACCAGCATGAGCGATGACTCCCATTTGAATACGACAGCATATTTCCAATACAACATCTCACACACTGCAGATCAATAACAGAGAGGCAGCATTCGATTCAGCTTATGGTCTGAAGAATCAGGAGGGATTCATCACAGAAACAATCTAACGCCATCCGTTTATGGTACGCCGTTTAAAGTGGCTCACGTCGGGTATCAGTCAACAGAGCTGGCGGGGGGGATTTAAGGGCCGCTACAGAACTTTTAGAAATGAGACATTCATTATTCATCCGGTTCAGCCTGCTTCCTATTCAGACGGCGTTCCAGCCTGATGGATGTCACTCTTTTATTTCCTCCATTAGTGGGATTCAAACTACTTTCAGAGCAGCCATGTTGTTTCTACTAGAAGATGAGCTTCATCTCTAGGATGTCAGAGGTGTTTGTGACCTCTTCGGTCCTTCTCGCCCATCACTACGACGACTGCACTGCACTGTAAAGGACAGGGCGACTGGACGCTTGTTGGTGATGTCATGCTGTACTTTCATTTCATTCGTCAGTGTGACCTTAAAGAAATCAATATGAGTTATTAGTCTTCACTTTTTTTATGTGTTTTATTGACCCCATCAGTCCTCTTAGCTCTTTAAAGTCCTCATGGTGTCTGCTCTTGTATAGTCTATGCTTTTTACATCTTGCAGCTTTAACACATCATTACCAGGTGCCCTCCTGATCCACATATACCTGCAATTGATGTGCATCTATTAATGTGCAACTAGTCTATTAATGATATATTTGTAGCAAAAATGCTAGTTTTATATGTAGCATCTTAGAACGGAGCAACAAGGGTTAGAGATGGTATGGTCCATTCACATCTCAAAAATGCTGTACAGATTGTGCTGAACTTGAGACTTCTACTATCATGTACAGTTAAACATTAAAAACAGAAGAGCTTGTTCTCTACATTAGACCCGTCCCTTAGAAGCAGAGGGCGGTCGCTGGGAGGTTTTCGTAACATCTTGACTCCAGGTTCACGAATCAAACCATTACGATTGGTGGCTGACTTTATGACTGTTTGGTACCTTTGAGTTCAGTAATTTCCCTGAAATTTGTTCCCTTTCTCCTAAAAGGTCATAGTCTAGTAGAGATTAGTAGACGCCAGCTACAATGATAGCAAGTCTAGAATTGTCATCGTTCCTGGTTTGTGTTATGAAATTTTCAAACCCAGCAATTGTTCAGGTACATATTAGACACCTGACTTTCTTTGGAAACCGGTTGAGAAACACATCTGTAGAGCCGGTACCATCTTGGTGGAGGTTGTATTGATGGTGTGGATAAAATAACTACAACACACTCTGATATGACATCTGTGCTCCAACCCTGGCGAAGTATTTTGGTAGAGTAACGGCAGCGATGGCGGCCATCTTTCATAGACAGACCCACCCTGTCCCACCACTTTCATTCTCTCGGCCTGTCGCGTTGTCTCTCCTCACGCATCCTCTCACCTCTGCTGAGTGTTTGTGTGCCCCATGGTAACCCGTCTCATCATTCCCCATCTCTCTCGCCGTAAATCTCCCTCTCTCCCTCCTCTGCTGTCTTCTCCCGGACGTCTGCAGCCGGCAAACAGGATTAAAATTTAACACTCAGTTTTCTCATGCCTGTGTGCCGCTCATTGTTGTTTATCACATTTAGGGGTTTGTCATGGCTGATCTTGGAGGAACATAAGGGGACGATCCATCTTCCTCATTCACCTTCTACCATCCCCCACACACAGGTCATGAACTCATATCAGCTGAGATTGGCATCTCTGGGGACCCGTAGAACCCGTAATCTCCTAAATCCACACTGGATGAGGCGAATAAGAATATTGTTATGGGCTTTCTTTGGGGGACTTAATTGTAAACCCTGGTTAGAGGAGAAACAATTGGACTTAAGAAGAATAAGGAAAGATTTTGATAGTCATTTAAGAATTTCACAAAAAAAATTTTAAACCAAAAATTCATCAGTTTGGACTCTTCAGTTAAGGTGAAACACAGGGTTTCTTTTTAGTGATTGAATTTTGGGTTGCTGATTTGATCAATTTGATGATATAGAGGGAAGCTAGAGGGAAAATGGTTTAAAATCTTCTTTTTTTCCTAGTCGTATCTCCACATTTCTTGTTTTGGGCTTTGTTTTTTAGACCATAACCCTGTGAGATTAGTCTTGGGGAACCTACACATACACAATCTCTGCTTTCACTCACATGGTTGTTTCGTGATTTCTCGCACACTGTCAATCTCGTCTTATGATAAAAGCCCAACCAAACGCGGGATTCCCGGTCCCAGCCATGAATCATCGGTGGCTTTAGTTGTGTAGCTGTGCGTCAACTTGATGTCTCTATGGCCTCTGACAGTGTACAGCCTCACTTTCACCTTGGTGCCGCACTTCCTGTAAAGCCAGCGAACCTTCATAATGTCGTTCATCAAAGAGAATTTGTGTCAAAGGTATTTGGAGGTAGGCGCTGCACCATTTTCATGCTGTCGGCCGGCGCAGCAGGGCTCCCTACAGACAGAGCCGCCATACTAAGAGGTCTAACATTTGATTTATCTGTGGAACTAATTCATAGAGACATAACCTGAATCTCTGATTTGAGCTTCAACCACAGGCCTGTTGTCTGTGATTTAATTGGTGTTGTTTGTACTAAAGAGTAAAAACAACAGCAAGGCAGCCCAATTTCACCAGTAATGCTCCTTTGAATGCCTCTGCTTCACATAAGTTTTGGCTGAGGTTGTAATCTTCTCTCATCTTTGTTGAGGGGAATATTGTCATTCAAGTCTCAGATTCTATAATATGTCTATTGAAGTTAAGCAGACCCTTTATGTCATTGTGATCTGAGCTGAGGTACACTTATTGAAGCCTTCTCAGTTGATATGAAACAAAGTCAGTCAACCACAGTCGAATATTGTCCACATAATATATTCTTTGTGTTAAAAAACCTCAATTCATTGACAAACTTAATCTATTCCTGTGATTAGCGTCAAGCAATGATTACTAAGCAACCAGCTGTGAAAAGCTGTTTACTTTTCCGGGTGGAAAAATCTGCTATACACATGATGGTTATTACGGTATATTGAATGATCGCTACTAACTGCAACAATATGTTAAAAAATGAATTTTGCTTCTGCAATGTTAATAATTCTCTTCTAAACAAAATTTTTCCGCATACAAAAATATTCCCAATGAAACCCATTAAAACTAGAATTTCTGATTGCACAGGCTTCAGAGAAAATAATAATAATTTCTAATTGTTAGGCTGTCATTCCAGCTCATAATTGTTGATTCTACAGTTTTCTGGGTTTCTACGTTCCATTTACCTTAAATCCTAAAGTTAAACAATGAATATAAACAGATATGTGAGAGGTACGGTCAGGGCTGACGGTAATTAACGTTACAAGGTCAGTTTAAGCATAAAATTCTCTTAGTATGAAGAATTTTATGGCAGTTTCACAAAGGGGACCTCTTATGTCCTCCAAGGTAAGCAAAACTTTTTTTTTATTCTAACTGAACTGAATGTAGAAACCTCAATGTTAGTGTTGATCTAAGGCATGTTGCACACTGTTAATTACAGAAAACAAACAAGCAAAAAAAAAAATCGGGCATTATATCGGGCGTTTTATCCTTGAGTGTGTTGCCAGCATAAGTTAACCAGTATCAAAACAATGACTTTGGGTTTTATGAACCGCTCTTCCCAGTTATAGTAGTTTTCACACAACCGTCTTGACTTCACACTCAATCGGTGCCACTAAGTCACCACTAAAGATTCATTGTGCAGTTTAAAGTTTTGTTATTCACTGTAAAATGGTTTTATTTTTGGTGTAAAGTACATCAGTAAAAAGTTTAAATGTTCCTATTTCAAAGAGGTGGAGGTCTTTCCTGTTATTTTCATCCGCCATTAAGGGTTAATCTGTTTTTTGGTTGTTTTTTAACACACCGTCTACGTTGTGAGAAAATTAATGCAGCTGCTCTTATTGTGAAGGATGTTGGCCTCGCGGACTTCAGTCCGTACTTTCATTAGTTTTTATTGGTCATTTGCTCTGTGCTAAGAGGGATATTATATTGATTTACATAGTATTTAGCCTTTCACTAACGGCTTTGCCTATTAGGGATTAATGGTTAAATTACTCCTGATGTCTTATTTTTTCCTCCTGGGAGCGGTCTGAGACAGGAAGCTGGAAGCATTAGGCTGCTCCACTGGGCAATGGAATCAGAGAATAGGTGTCAGGTTCCTGTGGCAGAGATTTACCCATGGGTTCCATGTGCCGTCAGAGTGTTTTTAATCCAGTGAATGATGCTTCAAGTGTGATTCAAGGACTCACCGCTTTTATCCTGGTGAAAAGAGAGGTGATTGCTCAGCTGCAGGAATGTTACTGAACCACTTCAGCAAAGAATGGAAAACCTCTGAAGGTTGAGCTTCTAAGATGAGGAGGAAATTCCACACATCTATCACATGACTCCGGAAATAATTTGACATTTGTGTTGGTAGCCTGCAACCAATGGCATTGTATTGCAGTCAATGCTTTGCAAGCTACTCTTCGCAAACTGGATCAACTCCCTACAAGTCACCTCTCCTCTAACTTCGATCTCTAGTCGCCCAACTGACCGACGTCTCCCAGGAGAAGCATTTCACACGGTTAAGGGAGATGAGCGGGTGGGATATCTCTATCTTTGTTACAAACACAGACTCTAATTTGGGGAGGTTAAGAATTCAGACAAAGAATGACAGACTGACAAAGTGATTCGGGGTTCTTGAGAGAATGCAATATGTCTTATTATATTACCCGATTTATTGCCAGACTAATTGATCGAATTCCTGATTACTAGAATAATTGATTACGGTAGGCCTAGTTGTTTGTGTGATTGGTCGGTTGTTTGGTTGGCTGGGTGGTTAGTCGGTTCATTGATTTTTGAGTTAGTTGGTTGGATGATTGGCTGGTTGACTGGCTGAGCTTTGTGGGTTGGGTGGTTGGTTGGTGCTTGGCTGGGCTGGTTAGTTGGTTATTTGGTTGACTGGCTTTGGCAGTTTATTTGTTGGTCGATTGGCTTGTTAATAGGGTGGGCTTTTCGGTTGGTTGGTTAGTTGGCTGGTTGCTTACTGGTTTGTTTTTTGGCTTTGCTTGCAGCATTTAATTAGTTGGTTGGTGGGTTAGGTCGTTGTTTGGTTGGCTGGTTGGTTGGTTTGGCTGGGTGACTTGTTGGTTTGGTTATTGTGTACGTTGGTTGGTAATTTGTTGGTTTCGTTATTTTGTACGATGGTTTGTTGTTTTATGGGTTGGTTTCGTAGGTTTGTTGCTTGGCTGGTAGGTAGGTTGGTACTTGATTAATTGCTTATCCTCTCTACAAGACAATTCTGAAGTAGAATGTCAGCTCATCAGGCCGTCAGTTGAACCTAAACAACATGTTGGTCATGTGACAGAAGAAGACTCAGTCCACTTCTGAATGGCTCAGGAGGAATCAACATTTTTGATTGGTCTAGTCGACGTGTCGGCCTCAACCCCGTTCGGGTGCTGCGGTGACAACCACCGCATGAACTGCATGAACTGAAAAAATCAGTTCATGCTCACAAACCCTCCAATACTGCCCCAGTAAAACACTTCTGCAAGGAAGAGCGGGCCAAAATTCTGACACGGTGAATACTTTTTCACACTATTGGAGAACCTTTACACTACGAAATAACTAATTAAAAATGTTCAGTATGTGTTTACTAGTGTTGTTTTATATTCTATTCTATTTCAAGATCCGACAGTTAAGTTGGACATACACAAAAAAAATAGTGGAAACCTTTTCATAGCATCGACTCCGGTATCTGTTTCAACGGGACCCCCTTTTGTTGTTTGTATATCTTGTGTAATGATTAACCTTCCCGCCCTTTTTGGTTTTCTTCCGTGTTTTTGACCTATGCCTTGTTTTATCTGGACTTCGCCCCTTATTGTATTTTCATTCTTGGCTCCTTCCTGATCCTGAATTTGTATGCTGGTCCCGTTTTGACCTTCACTTGCTTCACTGTCCTTTCAGCCTCTTTTGTATTAATAAATAATCAGACCGCCTCTTCCCTGACATCTGCGTTTGGGTCCGGTACCCACTCGTCATATTTCCCCAGCTAGATACAACTGTGCAGCTCCTTGCTTTAACAGCTAAGAGGGTACCTCCAATCACGAGTACCCACATCTGTCGGCATAGCAGATTTCATCTCTCAGAGCGAAGACAATGTTCAAATGTGGGGAAATCGGCCGCATGGCTTGACGCCGCGCTCAGCTTTGATCACACGCCCCGTTCAATTTTTATGACATCTCACCCTTTAAGGACTGCTTTGGTAAGCAACTGCTGGGAGCAGTCTATCATAGGAACCAGCGAGAGCTCTGACATTTAATTTAAGCGTCTGAAAAATCAATACCTACATAAACACTTTAGAGTTTAGTGTATTAAAGTTCATGATGGTGGATCTTACCATCCCTCTGCCTGGATATACATGAATACCTAGATGGGAATTCATAATATCAGCTGTGGTTTGGCACAAAGTTTCATCCTCCTGCTCCTAAAATGTTAAAAATCAAAAGCAGCTTTGATTAAAACTAACCATAGATCTGTGATTCTGCTCAATGAGCTCTTTGAATGTCGAGCACCTTCCTCATCGCCACATTTTCACCGTTCAAGGATGTCCTCTGTTATGAAGCCAAGTGGTGGTCTTTAATTACAACGACAGATTGACGGCAAGTTTTCACAGGTACGCTGCCAGATCGAAAAAATTAGAGGCACTCAAACACGTCTAGGAGGACGTGTGGAGAAAAAAGTTCATGACACCAAATGTTTTTCAGATTTATATTTAAGGAGTAAGGGGTCAAGGATGTCAGCACTACTCCTGTCACAGGTACTAGAGCCATATCATTATGTGACAGGGGCACTTGAGCCATAACATTATGTCAAAGAGTCACTATATCCACATCATTATGTGACAGGGGCACTAGAGCCATAACATTATGTCAAAGAGTCACTATATCCACATCATTATGTGACAGGGGCACTAGAGCCATAACATTATGTCAAAGAGTCACTATATCCACATCATTATGTGACGGGGGCACTGGAGCCATAACATTATGTCAAAGAGTCACTATATCCACATCATTATGTGACGGGGGCACTGGAGCCATAACATTATGTCAAAGAGTCACTATATCCACATCATTATGTGACAGGGGCACTGGAGCCATAACATTATGTCAAAGAGTCACTATATCCACATCATTATGTGACAGGGGCACTGGAGCCATAACATTATGTCAAAGAGTCACTATATCCACATCATTATGTGACAGGGGCACTGGAGCCATAACATTAGGGCAAAGAGTCACTATATCCACATCACTATGTGACAGGGGCACTTGAGCCATAACATTATGTCAAAGAGTCACTATATCCACATCATTATGTGACAGGGGCACTAGAGCCATAACATTATGTCAAAGAGTCACTATATCCACATCATTATGTGACGGGGGCACTGGAGCCATAACATTATGTCAAAGAGTCACTATATCCACATCATTATGTGACAGGGGCACTAGAGCCATAACATTATGTCAAAGAGTCACTATATCCACAACATTATGTGACAGGGGCACTACAGCCATTACGTTTCGTCATAGAGTCGCTATGGCCACATCACTATGTGACAGGGGGCACTACAGCCATAGAGTCGCTATGGCCACATCACAACACCACAGAGACACTGGAGTTATCTCATTATGTGATAGAGGTAGAAGAAACACATCATTACATCAGAAACACACTACAATCATGTCATTACATCACAGAGACACTAGAGTTATCTCATTATGTCCTAGATTCACTAGAGTCAGGTCATTACATGACAGAGACAGTTAAGTTATTTCATTATGTCAAAGACGCACTAGAGCCACATGATTACTTCAGAGGCATTAGAAACTCGTGATTACGTTACAGAGGCACTAGAGCCATTATGACTTACAGCATAGGTACTCAAATACAAATCCTTAAATCTTTATTTCGATCAGTTCGGCGGCATAAATTATAATAGAATCAACAAAGATAATCCCATTTTCCTCATTCCTCAAACCATTCAACAGCAGCACCCATCAAAAGAGAATTAAGCTTGCACTAGAATCAAAGTAGAAATGATTCCAGGACTATTACATATTGTGTATAAGACTGTTGCTTAATGAGAGAAGTGGCACCTTTTGACTCTTGCCAAGATTGTGAACTACGGCACACAAGGTGTGATGGCCAGGCTGGAACACCGATGCATGTGTTCTTTGGTAAGTCGGCTGCAGCATAAGATCTTCAGCATGTTCATTGTTGAGTATGCAGACTTACAGCTGGAGGTTGAGCCAAACGTGGTGAGAATGTGAAGTGGCTTCTTGTGCAGGAGGGGGATATGGTTGCAGTAACCATATTTGTCCAGTTAGTGGCAGTGTCACTGTCAGCCTGTTTCATCGAAGCCAGTCGTGAAATTTTCAAACGGCTTCTCCGTGAGTTCAACACAATTCTGAAGATGTTTTTCTCCTTTGGTCTATTCCAAAAGGTTTGGAAAGTGGAGAAATCCATCCTGGAGTTATAAAAATAAAAACAAATATGGTCCACTGCAGAATCCAAGACGGGTGTGTAGAAACTATTAGAAAAGATCAGCTGTACGTTACTGTTGAAAACGTCCAGTCTCGTCTGGAAAGCACACACTGCTGACATCAGCACACGGACTGTGTTGTTCTTGCTTGGGATGAAGTTCATGCAGATCAGATGTTATATCAGCCAAAAATACAAATGTAATCCTTCCTTTTTTTCATTTTGCATGAATTCCAAGAATTCTTTTGCTTTTGCACTCTTTTGCTCAGACACAAACACCCATGGCCCAAAAACCCTCCAGGACCTTCCCTCTGCTCAGCCATCTGACATGGCTGTGCAGGAGCAATCCATCAGACGCTTTATTGACCTCTGCCTGGACTGTTGGCAGCAAGCGATGCTGCAGTGAAGATGAAGCTCTTGAACTAGGGCCACATCTCTACATCACAGAGCTACCACAGCCTCATCAATATGTCGCAGAGAGCCTATAGTAATCTTATTATGTCATAGAGGCATTAGAGCCCCCAGAGTACTTCACAGAGGCACTGAAGCCACGCGATTATGTCACAGAGTCACTAGAACCGTAACATTATGTCATAGAGGCACCAAAGCAACATCACTACATCACAAAGGCACCAGAGCCAGAACAAAAGGTCACAAAGGAGCTAGAGCCACATGCCTATGTTATGGTCTAACAGAGGCACTAGAAAATAAGGTTTTGTAACAAACACATTTGAATCCACTATAAGAATCATATCTGAAGAGACAGAAATGTCCCTGGTGAGGCATGTGCGTTAAAGTCGTAATAATGGATTTGCCATTGTTGGGCGGTTGTTGCTCAATCCCCTCCCTGATTGCACAGGATTTATAATTGACCCTGCTTCTCTCTGCTCTGCTCCCCGCAGCCATAAACACGTCTGTTTGGTTTATTGCTGCTCTGCCGGTGTCACGGAAGAAAAACGCCCCAAACCTGATCTAGAGTTTCATTTAAGCCATACATGGGATGAGTTCAAGAACACACATGTTCTTCATCACACGGAATACACAGACAGGATGAAGGGATGTTTATCTCTTTAATCTGCTTGGAGCAGAAACCCTAACCCTGTATCTGGTCTATTTTCACACCTAATATCAACAACACACTCTAGCTAGCGTTTGTCTCACAGAGACGTGTGTTTACCTTCAATCCCACCCAGACGAATGTGATGTTTCTGAGGTTCTGATACATAATTCAAAATAGAGACTCGCTTCTGTTTTATATCATAAATATTCAGCGCGTTACAGAGAAGGTGGACTGAGGTGGAGCAGAATTTATTTAATTTTAGCATGTATTTGCATATACAGATGCAAAGTAGATGACTGGGAATATGTCTGTCATCAAACCAAAGAGTTTCAAAGAGTTTCAACGTCCAAAACGCACCAAAGGAACTCCATCACTAAACCCAACCAAGTGATTAAACTTAATTAAAAAGTTCTTCTAAAAATGTAACCGAACCGTATGGTTTCAATGACTAAACCCAACCAAACAGTTTAAATTAATAAACCCAACCAAACAGTTTCAATGACTAAACCCAACCAAACAGTTTCAGTGACTAAACCCAACCAAACAGTTTAAATTAATAAACCCAACCAAACAGTTTAAATTAATAAACCCAACCAAACAGTATAAATTAATAAACCCAACCAAACAGTTTCAATGAATAAACCTAATGATATAGTTGAAATAACTTACCCTAACGAAATAGTTAAATAACTTATCCAAACCAAACAGTCTCTTGGACTCACCTGAACCAGATACCTGCATTGACTAAATATATCTGCATGTATCAAAGCAGTATTATAGTGTGTAAAGATTTAAAAGGTGACCTTCATCTTTCAGTCATTACGTAACATCAGATTCATTGATTCATACAATAATACTAAGTTGAAGCTTAACCTTCACGGAACCTGAAACAGTTTCTCTGGGATCAGATGTTAATGCGACCGTTTTGCTGTATTTAACAAAATCAAAAATATCAAAGATCTTAATGTCGTTTTTTCTGTCACAAATGTGAGTTTAGAACAAACGTCACGATTGGATGCTGGGATCCATTTTTAATCTCAGCTCCACTTAATAGTGAAAAGCTCTTCTTTCACACGTCCGCTCCTGTCACCTGGAGTAAAAATTCCTGCTCAGCGTCTCCGGGTGAAGCGACGACACACACATTAACCTTAAGACTGCAGGGTGTGTTTGAGTCGGAGGAGATGAATTCTCTCCCTGCGACAGATTATATTCATTCATGCCCAGAGGGACATTTAAAGAGAAAGTAAAGGTCAAGCAATCTCCTTTTGGAATCGTTTAGAAAAAACTTCTATGTATCACCGTGGTATCAATTGATGAAGGGCAAAATGGAAACAAGCTACGGCGCCGAATGAGACCGTCATCGATGTTGTTGTCATGCAAATCGCTTGGAGCAACGAGAGGAGGAGGAGGCAGGAGGAGAACATGATGAATGAAGTCAGCATGTCTGGAAGTCGATACTAATCTACTCAGTCTGTGTGTTTATTGTATTTATGTTGTTGTTTTTGATACATAAACTACAGACATGCCAGAGAAGCTCACAATAATGACTCAGGTTTCCCCGAGAAGCTCACTTATTAAAGGTGTAGTATGTCAAATGTAGGGACTACATCCAAGCCGGTCAGCATTGAGGTTCTCTTATTGTCACATGTCCGACTGTCAGTGGGAGGTTGATCTTGAGATGGGGGCGGAGCTTGTGGGACCCGTCTGCGTCTGTCTCCAGGTAATGTTAGGAACTCCGACACAGTGGCATTTTGGTTTTGAGATGTGTCTGTGAGGTCACAACACAGACAAAGCAGCAGTCGTATGGTATGGATTGTTGGCCTTCCTCCAGTGAGTTCAGTGAAGGATCCAGGACACGCTTAGGCCAGTTAAGCAAAGTGAAAATCTGCATTGTGTTCTGGGTGATCACAGGGTTAATCCTAAACTTGGACTCAGGAACAGCCAGCAGAACCTTTTCATGAAGATCTGAGGCTACCTCTGGTTTATGGGGGAGCAGCAACTCATCCAAGACTCTGGAGAGGAACCGGTAGGTTCTTTAAAAGTGATCAGTAAAATCATAAAACTAATTCTGAAAATAAGCAGAACCCTTTGAAGAGAGGCTGAATCTTCTTTCCTTGTATCTGTTTAAGGCCATGCAGTTATACCAACTGGAGACGTGAGGCAGCTCTCTAGTTTAAACCTGAGTGCAGAGAGTTCCAATAATCCAGGCGAGATGAAAGAACTTCTAGAGTTCAGACCGAGAGAGAAAAAAAGTTGATCTTCTAAATGTTCTTTTGTTGACGGAGACAAGACAGAACAACACTTACACAAACACGAGAATCACGTCTTTTCATCATCGTGCATTTGATTCTTGGATTAAGCTCCAAATAGAGATTAAGGATTGATTTATGAACCAACGCGTGGTTCAGTTTAGTGCTGTTAAATCATGGACTAAACCAGACTCGTCATCACAGATGTGAGAAAACAGAAGAAGAATCTGTCCACTCCCCCCCCCCCCAAAAAAACCAAAGGTCTTTCGAGTTTCTTTTGAGTCACATTTTGATTTCTAGCTGCAGGACTAATATTTTTGAAGACAGGGATCCGACATGTTCATTCAAAGAAAAAAAATATTAATGATTAATTTTCCTTTAGTTTTTGATTTTGGGACATCCAACACTTTACCATACAGAACCGCACACGCTCCTCCAGGATGGGTGGAATGGGGAGAACTGATTCTACAATATTGTACCCGGTGAGACTCTATGTGAACATAAAGTATCCATTCTGATTATTCGTTAGAGCCACAGTTATTAAACGTTATCTAACTCTGGGCGTGGCTCGGTGGGGGTGATCCTGTTCCTGTGATGATGCACAGGGGTTCAGACTCTCTCAAAGATAAGACCACAAAAAGAAAAGCTTGTATTCTCGATCTTTATTCCAATTACGTAGCGAGGGTAGCTGCTCTCGTCACAGCGACTCTGATAATACGATTGTGGACCCTGTGATGTTTGATCCCTCCAGCAGCGGAGGGTCCGATGAGACCCCGAACTCAACATCTGAAATGTAAACGCTGTGGCCCTGCAGTTCATATCGGTGGTGCAGAGGGGAGACGGATCGATAAACCCCTCAGAGACACAGGAGGGAGGCGGATCACAGCCCTCAGAACATCCTCTGCATAGACAACCGGAGAAAAGGTGGGCCTTTAACGGATGGTGGGAACAGAAGTGCAGAGACAAACCGCGCAGCAGTGGTTCAGCAGACGTGTTCGGTGGGATGTCAGAGGCTGGAATGACGCGCTGTGAGAGAACATGTGAAGTATTCCTCATGTAGAATGACGCTGGTCTGGAATTTCATCTGTGTCCGTCAGAAGAATGTGTGATGGAATTCCAGACCTGCTTCAGACTACGTGATGATGTCATAGAGAAGGGTCTTTCGTTGCTGTGACCTCTGGGTTTCGCTGAAGGATAAGCTTCCCGTTTTGATGGCATCTTCATCACATTTCCTCATCCACGTTCTTCTGTTTGCATGTTTTCTCAGTGTAAAGTAGACCCATCACCGTGGCAACTCATGTGACTCCTTTGGTCCGTTTTTCCAGACATCACGAGACGGTGCATTCACTGCCACCTCAGGTGCGAGAGCTTGAATGCTGGCGATTGGAGAGATAAGATAATCTACGGAAATTCTTGTAATGCTTTCGATAGAGCGGGATCCAATAATTGTATAGGATTTTAAACCCCTGTGGCGTCAGAATGTCAACTTTTACAGAACACCGTTAAATCTGATGGATTTTCCCGCATCTTAAAGTCCCTCTAGAACTTCCACCAACTACTTACAGAAACATATAGTGACGGGGATAAAAATGGACTACTGAAGGGTTTTTAAATTGTTGTTGTCAAACTTTTCTGCATATCTTTGTTATGTTTTCACAGATTTTTAGAAAACTGTAAGGATGAGGTCGATCCATCTGCAGATGAACCAACTCAGTCTCTGAATGGTTTGCAATGTAGTTTGATTTATTGACTTGGATTAGTCACTACTCATTCATCAACGACTCCTCCTGAGGTCCACCTAAATCAAATTCACATGATATGGAAAACAGAGAACAACAACTAAAATATAGTGTCATTAAAATCCAAGGCACAAGGAAAAAAACAGCCAGCAGACAACAATTAAACTAAAATACCAATGAAGAACAACAGCAACAATGGATTGTCATTGAAAATCATGATCGTGATAACAACTAAAACATAGTATCTGAATAACAAAACAATCTCAAAATGATAACAGCACCACTGAAAACAGCAGTGGCAGATCCAACGTCTGAGAAGGTGGAGACAGAGTTAACTCAAAACTGAAATATCCATATAATATATATTATGTGTCTATTATATGTATTGAAACAGGGGCTGGTGTTCAGGTAATAATAATAATAATAATAATACATTTAATTTATAATGCACTTTACATTTGGATCAAATCTCAAAGTGCTACAAGGCAAAAGCAGATAAAAGCATCAATAAAAAATAAATAATAATAATAACTATACAAAAACGTGACCAAAAGCATTAATGTTAATTACAGTTATAGGTTCTGCTAAAAAGGAAAGTTTTAAGTCCTTTTTTAAATGTGTCAGTCGTCTGTGGAGCCCTCAGATGGTCAGGGAGGGCATTCCACAGACGAGGGGCAGCAGAACAGAAGGCCCGATCTCCCATGGTGCTGAGCTTAGTCCGGGGAAGGAGGAGGCGGTATGACTGGGTAGAACGGAGGGATCGTGTCGAGGTCAGTGGGGTGAGTAGTTCTTTCAGGTAGGGGGGTGCGTTACCATGGATGCACTGGTGAGTGAGGAGAGAGATCTTATAATCAATCCTGGTGGAGATGGGAAGCCTAATGATGGAGATGGGAATGGTAATCTGCAATGGAATAAATGAAAGATGAGATGTTGAGCTTTAATATTTATACACGCCCTCCCAAATCCATTTGAATATAAACATTTTTAAGAGATTATTTTGGTTGTTGCGTCCCAGTCTGGGAATATTGGGGGTTAATTCAAGGTTGAGAGTCGCACGTAGAATTCAAAGTCATTTCAGCAATTTATTGCTGCAGAAAGTGAAAAAAAATTTATAAAAAATCCAGCTTCCATAAAAATTGAAGCATAAATTACAATAACTGCTACACATGTGTGAATGTAGTTTGTAGAAGCTGAGGCTGGACTTAAGAACTTAAGATATCTACAAAATGTACTGTAACCCATTTAAACCAAAACAGGTCAAAACAATGCAGCAATCACAAATCCTGTCATTAATCCGTTTTTTAATAACCTGACAGCCTTATAATAATAATGATAATAATAATGATGATGATAATAATAATAATAATAATAATAATAATGACACTGGTCCTACCTTGTCCACCAGTCTTCTCTAGTTTGTGCTTTTTTTTTCTTTCCTTTTTTACTAGTTTGGTCAAAACAAGGTCAAAAACAAAAACAAACAAGACTGTTTACGTCTCGTCGATTTTCGCATCTATTGCTCCATCGAACTAACTACCCTGACTTATGCAGCACAGTTAAGTGTGCCTGTGTGATGGTATGTGTGGTATTAAGTGTGTGTGTGTGTGTGTGTGTGTGTGCTCATTAATGGCATCTTAGTGTGTAGAAATAATTACAGGTGTGCGTTTGTGTGTGAGCTTCATAAATCTGTTGCGTGCATTTGTATGTGTGTGTTTGTATGTGTATGTGTGTTTGTGTGTGTGTGTGTTTGTGTGTGTGTGTGTGTGTGTGTGTTTGTATGTGTGTTTGTGTGTGTGTGTGTTTGTGTGTGTGTGTGTATGTGTGTCTGTGTGTGTTTGTATGTGTATGTGTGTTTGTGTGTGTGTGTGTGTGTGTGTGTGTGTGTGTGTGTGTGTTTGTATGTGTATGTGTGTTTGTGTGTGTGTGTGTTTGTGTGTGTGTGTGTGTGTGTGCGGTGGCCCCGGGGAGAGAGCCATGATGTCTTTGGCGGGAGTGTTTGGCTGATGGACGACCATCTGAGGCTGCTGCTGCTGCTGCAGCACATTAACACTGATTGGATCATGTGACCAGCGAATGAGCGAGAGAGCGAGAGACAAATGTTCATTCTCTGCATATTTTAATATTTATGTGCATTTTCTCATCTTCACGCTGGAATGGAGGCGCGGCTAAATGTGCGTGTGATGCAGGAAGTGTGATTCGTCAGTGCTGGATGGTTGGGTTATGGTGTGTGTCGGCACCCTGCCGCGTTTACAACATGGAAAAATGAGGTGTTTATTTATGCTAATGTGTTCCAGTGTGTGTGTATTTGTGTGTATTTGTGTGTTGGCGTGCATCCTCCGTGTCTAAATCACGCTCGAGCTGCAGGCTTCTGTGCATGTTTGTGTTTCTTGGCATGTTTGTCAGGCTGTGTGTGTGTGAGAGAGAGAAAGAGAATCGATTACACCCAGACAGATTGTCCACAGACGCCGCCGCGCTGTACGACATGCCTCGCTTGTTGTCAGGACAGCCATGCTGGTAACCATGACATCCTCGACCGTGAGGCCCTCGGGACGGGAAGCACTGTCACACATCACGTCCTCCTCTCCTCTCCTCCCTCAGATGTTTCCTTGCCTCTCCTTCATTCACTCCCATTATGCTTGCTCATCTTCATTTTGTCTCCAACCGCTGCAGGTTCCAGGGAGGGGCTTAGTTACTCCACGGGGAGAATGTGTCCAGCTCGAACCACAGTTTCTCTGCGCGCTCTAGAACCTGCCGGGGTTTGGTGATTCTGGGGTTTATTACTAAAAAGTTACTCCCCTTGAGTAAGGTTCCGTCATTTACTGCACGGATCAGGCATCTGTTGAAGCATTTCTAAAATACAAAAATCTGTTTAATTTACCTTTAAATACCAGCAGCTCTGGTTGCTAAACTTTGCAGTTACAGTTACATAGTTAGATACATAAAATCAGAATAAATACAGACCTTTTTCAGCCTAGAAATCAACATTATTTCACAAATCACAAATATATACCGCATTTTATTTCTGTAGACGTAACAGTATGATTTCACGAGTTTATGTTTTCATACTAGCAAATCTTATAATTTATTCAGAATACTTTTAATCATAATTAAACATTATGATATTTAGCAAAAGTTGGTATTTTCTGGGTTTTCCACAAATTCTGAACAATAAAAAGTAATTTGCTGTTTCTTCATTTAAGATAATTAACTGCATCCAATGTATTGTTATGAATTTCACGGCCTTTCACTGTTACCGTGTGACGTTATAAACTGTGGTATAAACAATCTTTACCTACAATCATTGCAGTGGATTGTCCATCTTAACCGTAAAGGGGTTGAAATTACATATGTTTTGTTTTTTGTAATGTACAGTATTTGTCTTGTAAATGGCGACAGTATTTTTTTGCGGCAGAAATCTGGCGAACACAGCTGCCGACATTTTACCATATGTTATGCAGTTCTTTTTTTATCACCGTGTAATTATTGTATACATTTTTTTTGCCTCCATGAAAGGGTCATACACAGTTAGATTTCCGGGGGTTAAAGAATCACGCTTTCACTTACGATAATGTTTTTAGACAATGAATCTATAGATTCTATTTTTTTTGATTAGTCATTCCTATTTGGTCTGATTTACTTAAATGTCCAGTGACATAGTAACAGGAAATTCACTCAAACACACGCACCTTAACAAACTGCGTATAAGTTCAGGATGTGAAGGAGGGCAGAGTCGTTAAGTAGCCGTTAGCATCTGCGCTATATGAAGTCTTTA
Organism: Lophius americanus; assembly: GCA_037951165.1. Classification (NCBI taxonomy): domain Eukaryota; kingdom Metazoa; phylum Chordata; class Actinopteri; order Lophiiformes; family Lophiidae; genus Lophius; species Lophius americanus. The sequence continues at coordinate 2,194,716 of JBBDHG010000116.1, forward strand.
TGGCGGGATAAGTTCTTGTAAGATGTGGTGCGCTGTCTCCGTTCAACAAAGCGTAGAAAGCTCCATCTCATAAAAGATTCCTACATTCAGAGGATTGGGTGGTGTGGTTTGTTTCAGATAAAGTTTTATCTACAGAACGCCTCTGAGCGAGGGCTGATCTGGAGATTCTGGAAGCCAAGTCAGAACCTTGAACTGATTCCTCAAACAATTCCTGAACCATTTCAGAACTATTCCTGAACCATTCCTCACCTATTCCTGAACCATTCCTGAACCATTCCTCACCTATTCCTGAACCATTCCTGAACCATTCCTGAACCATTCCTGAACCATTCCTGAACCATTCCTCACCTATTCCTGAACCATTCCTGAACCATTCCTCACCTATTCCTGAACCACTCCTGACCCATTCCTGAACCACTCCTGACCCATTCCTGACCCACTCCCGCTGGAAGAGGCTGCTGTCATCAGAGATACCGTGTCACACAAACAGGATGACTGGGGGATTGTTTGATGTTGCATTAAGGATTCTCATGTTGAGGATCGTTCAGGCTGGACAGGCGCTCTGCCTTCATGGTGCCGAAATGATCAAGTAAAATGTGTCCAGAGGAAGAAGTGAAAGCTCTCGGAGATTGATGCTCTCCCTCTTTGATCACTGACTTCCTTGAAGCAGACTTTGAGACATGTTTGAGATGTCTCCTTCCTCTTTGTTCCTGAGCTCCAGAAGCTGTGGTTCTTCTCCCTGTCACTGTTTTCCTGTTTCCTGTTTCCTGTTTGTTTAAATGTCCATTTTCAGAAATATTCTTTCAGCTATTTTCACTAGATGAAAGAAGCTTCAGTTTTCAGTTTTCACTGAATAACAATTTTTTCCTTACTCATGAATATTCAGACTTTCCTCCTCATCTTTTCCTTACCATCTCAAGAATCTCGTTTTCTCAATAACCCATCTGAGCAAAACCTCAGTTCAACTCCGTTGTTACCTCCATCTTGAAGGTGTCATCAGGATAATGCAAAAATTTACTGGACAGATTTCCACAGAACTTTAAAAACAGGAGATAAGCCCAATGATTTTAGATGCAAATGTTTGATAAAGAGGTGGATCCTCAAGTCTTTATCGTGCATTTCTTTAATTACAGAAAAACTACTGAGTGGATATCCATAAACTTTGGAGGCGTTGGGGTCAGAAAATCCAAATTTCCTGCATTTATGGGTCACCAGTTCATCTTTATTGCTCTTTGTGAACTCTGGACGTAAGCAGCACATAAGGCCTCACGTCCAGAGGTGGATTTGAACCAGGAACCCTCTCAGTGTGGCACATGTGCTCACTTGATACGATGCTGCCTGCCAAAAGAAGATATCAGATCATTTTGACCTTTCACCTTCATAAAGATCTGGCGAAATCTTCATACCGAGGAGGGTTTTTCTGATCATTTTGTACCGTGTCCCATATTTGTGAAACTTTTACATGATTTGGGAGGCGTTTGGAGTTTTTATGCTCCTCTGGTATTCATGTATTATTTAAATGTGCCCTGTTCACGTGACCACACCACTGACCTGTGACCCTTCACCGAAAAACTGGACCTAGAATTATTAATAATAATGATATTAACAAGAAACTTAATTTGTACAGCGCTTTTCAAAACAAACGTTACAAAGTTCTTTGCACAGTCCAAACAATGAATTAAAACAGTTCAGGACAAAAACCGAGCAATTTAAATTAGAATAGAGAAATAGCTCAGAGACCCCCAAAACACGTCCCCTAATATTAAGAAAAATAAATCTAAAAATGTAAAGACATTGAATGAATATACAATGAATATAGGATACATACTTATAAATACAGTTATATTAGTATTTGTCTGGAAAATTAGTTTGAAGTAGTGATATAAAAGATGTATCGGACCCTCAGGCAGGGGGCTCCAGTCTGAAAATGTAGGATATTACCCCCCCCCCCCCTCTCTCTTTGGCCGTCCACCCTGAGTCAGGATCTTTTCGTGGTTTCTGCCCTTTAAAAGGCAGTTTTCTTCTCATCCCTGTCACAAAGTGTTTGCTCATGTGAGATTTGTTGGCCCTCTGTAGAATAAAGACTTTGGTTAAGATCTATGTTTCTGAAAAATGCCTTGAGACTTTTAGTCTTTTTTAAACTGCAGTCTGCTGCACCTTTATTATCCATAGATTGGTTCGGAAACCAATTTCCTGTTGGCATCGCGCTCAGTGACTGCGAGATGCTTTGGTGATTTGATGACCCTCAGGGTAAAAAAAAGCTGTCAAGTAGTTTTTGTGTAACCCGGCTAACTGACAAACCCAAACTTAACCTCCTCGGTGTGACAGCGAAGTAATGTGGGATCATGCGGGTTGTTGCCTTAATAGTTAAACGTTCACCATTGCTGATGAGAATCTATCGGATGTGACAGGAATGCTCCCAGATGAGGTTCTGAACTCGTATTCCTCCTCCCCCGCTCTCCGCCTCTCTGCTGGAAGTTTAAGCAACAGGCGACGGAATGAAACCTCACCTTGAATAAGTTATGCGTCGTTCTATTTTTAAGCCCTCCATAGTTGGAGGAGGGAAAAGCTTTTCTTCATTTCTCCAAGGCTCCCTCTCCTTCGGTAGGGCAGTTTTATCAGGTATTTGACAAGAGCGGACAGAAAGGACTGCTGACTCAGCACTTCTCTCCGCTGTCATTCTTCCTTCCTGGTAACTTTTTCCCCTTGGCTGCGTTTTACAATCAGGATTGGTATTTTGTTTTTTTGCCATTTGCCTGCCAGCGGAGTCCGTAATGAGTTCCACTGGGCTAATAGCTTCTTAATGGACAGAGAAGACCACTCTCAACTTTTTTTTTCTGGAGCAGAGAAAGAATTCAGAATCAAAGCCCACTTTATTCAAAGCCCAGCTGAATCGGATCATGCATGTCTCATGTATCCTTTCTTCTGCATCAGGCGTAAACACTTCACACGCTCAGGACACATCCAAGGTCGAATCCTTCACGTTTCTGATGTTCGCATCTCAGCTGATGCAGCTTGACAGTAATTAATGCTCTAAGAGAACCATTCACCAGCTACGGTTGGTTCTGGCCCAATTTGAAATCTTCGCATTTCTGGCCCAGTGGAATCCCGTGGAATCATGGGAGTTGTTGTTCTCGATGTTAAACAGCCAACACTGCTGATGAGACTCTATATGACGTGACCCACATGGAGGTCACGTTTTAAAGTTTTATTCAAAAAAATTCCTTTTAGCCAAAGACAAAACAATAGCACTTTGACAAAATAAAATGATCATTTGTTTTAAAGGCAATACAGAATTTTTTATTTTTAACTTTTTATTGCAAATTATTCTTTTATTCATTTTGGAAAAAACCTAATATGTATTCATCGATCCAAGCACAGTTTTTACATTTGATTAAACTAATTAAAATAGTGGAAACGTGTTAAAGACAGTATTACTAACTTTTCCCAAGTTAAACCTCTGATTGTGTAAAAACAAATTTCTTAGCTTAAACACAAATCAATATATTTGTTAGTCTCAAGCCAAACTGCTAGATTCAGATTCATTATTGTCCTCTGGTTGGAGGGAATTTGTTTTCACAGTCTGAACATATTCTTCCACCAGGTGTCATAGAAATCCCCTCAAGCCTGTACACTTTTGCGGGGTTGTGGGGGGCTGGACTCTAGACAAGCTGACATTGGGTGAGATGCTGGTCTCTGTGACGATCAGTCTCAAAACTAAACCCTGTCAGCATAAAAGTAATCTAGATTACATCAAAAGTTAGTGATGGGGCATCCTCAGGTGAGAATAAAGGTTTGTTGTAATAATAACACTGCTGCATAACGCTTATGTTTATTTCAGTAATGTTGATGTGAAAGGAGGAGGGATTCTAACTACTTCATCTTCTGCTAAGTATTTGAATCTATGAGATTATCATTTCCTATAATCTCCATCCATAACAAGGACGTATCTCTAAATAGCCATCGTCTCATGTTTCACCTTTTGTCATATTTTTCCACATAATTCATGATGCTACTATATCATTTCTTTACCTGAAGAAGCAGTCACATATTTTTTTCAACCCATAAAGAAATATTTAATCCGTCAATTCAATGAAAGTCCTTCAAAGTCCAAACATCTGGAGATACATTTACCACGGACAGGAGGGGGATGAAAACTGACACCCGGAAAAGTAACTAGTAACTGCAGCTGTAAGATAAAAGTAGTGGAGTAAAAAACATACAATAGCATACATTTTACTTCAAATGTGTTTATTTATTTACAGTAATAAAGTTTATGTACTTAGTTATTATCCATCACTTGAGGAGGAAAAGTCTGGATTTGAACCCAGAACCAGAAAAAACGCTGGAAGTTTCGTTGAATTTTCTCTTCCTCTTTCTGTCTCTCTGTATATTTTTCTCCCTCTCTCTCTCTCCCTCTCTCTCTCACACACACACACACACACACATACACACACACACACACGCACACTTGAACATGGTTTGAATGTAAAAGTGTTGATGGATCCCAACACATACTTACGACACAAAGACTCCACATCTTGTCAGCTCTCGTTGCTGTGGTTATTGCCCAATTCATCACTGTTTTGGACACTGTTGTGTGTGTGTGTGTGTGTGTGTGTGTGTGTGTGTGTGTGTGTGTGTGTGTGTGTGTGTGTGTGTGTGTGTGTGCGTGCATCTCTCCCCCTTAATGCCAGGCCCAGTGATGCAGATCACAACACAATTACATACTCTGATTAGAAAGTCACATTCACACAACCACACAATAACACACACACTCGCACAATAACACACACACACACTCTTGGAGAGCTGCACACACACGCACATGCACGCAGGCACCCTCACACACACACTCACACTCAGTGAGACGTGCAGGCCAATTAAGAAGACTGATGTAGCGCAACAAATTCAATTATTGCTCATTGTGTAATTACGTATGACTGAATTTAAGGCAAGGAGGGCGAAGGAGAGGAACGAGTGAGGTTTGAAGGAGGAGTCGAACGTCTGAGTGAGGTTTGAAGGAGGAGTCGAACGTCTGAGTGAGGTTTGAAGGAGGAGTCGAACGTCTGAGTGAGGTTTGAAGGAGGAGTCGAACGTCTGAGTGAGGTTTGAAGGAGGAGTCGAACGTCTGAGTGATGTTTGAAGGAGGAGTCGAACGTCTGAGTGATGTTTGAAGGAGGAGTCGAACGTCTGAGTGAGGTTTGAAGGAGGAGTTGAACGTCTGAGTGATGAAGGATGGATGTTCTCTCGATTTTCTATGGTTTCTCCCTTTAATGTTTATTAACATGTGTACCACGTATAAGTTTGTGTATATTTCTGTATACCTCTGCCAACATTCCCGTTTATTTAAAGGGGCAGTGCGTAGGATTAAAGAGAATAAATTAAACATAATTATGTCTTATTGGTTGTATAAATGGTTGAAAGTGAGAATCGTTGTGTTCCTGTCAGCTTAGAATGAGCCGTTTATATCAACAATAAGTAGGAGGGTCCTCTCACATAGAGGCTGCCATGTTTGTACTGGGGTCCCAGAGTGAACAAACCGAACACTCGCACTATGGCGATTAATAGAAATTATGATAAAGCACTAAAATGCCACTAATAGTGATCATTGGGCATAAACCTGGTCAGAGCGGCAGGTATTACCACGCCTATGAGGATCTGCAGGACTCGAAAGACCCCAGGGAAGAAGTCGAGTTATTAACATGTATTATGGGAGGTGACTGTACAGTGAAGGAGGAAGAGAGAGTGTCGCTCCTGGTGGGACTAATGGGGTCGAGCTTTCTATGGTATGTTGATGAATTATATACTTAAAGGCTTTGTAGGAGAAGGATTACAATTTTAAATTCTATTCTTGATAGACAGTTGACCATTCTGTCTGTATACAGCGCTAATGGTCAAGTTCTCGCCGTGATGTGACGGTGTTTTCTCACACCTTTTCTCACACCTTTCTATCAGAACCATCATTAGCCCGTTCAACAGTGTAATGCTGCAGTAGCTCTTCTGTTAGATCGGATCATTCAGGCTACCGTTAACTCCTAGCGTGTAACATCTAACAATGGACCCTGGAGACCCATGCCCCTTTTGTTGAGTCACCAGTTGTCCTGTTATATTATTTGTTCACACAATAAAATTGATTATTGTGCGGCTTGATTCCGCTACACTACAAAGCTATGAGTGGACGCTAGCTGTGGAGGCTAGTACGGCATGATGTGAGTGTCTCGAATGATGCAAAATCGTTGGATTTGTCTCATCTGCCAGTGTTGAAATTTTCTATTTAAGCAGGAAACTCTGGTAACAGTGTGACACAAAAGCATATCATCACTGAGATACTTTAAATATCACACGTATGAACGTCAGTAGGACTGTGATGCGTATTGGCGCCCCCTTTGTCCGACTGTACACAATGATGAGTGTTCCTACATGGCCTTGTATTTTGGTTTCCACAACAGATACAAAGCAGTTGTTGTGTTTACACAGGGCTAGATGATTAACCGAGAAAGATCGCAATCTTGATACAGACATACATATGATCTCATTTCTGAAGTCAGGTTGCGTAACGACGAGCGAGGCCTGTCTCTTTAAGCCCGTGGCCTTATGGAATTTGTTTATACTGAAGAGTTTCTAACTTGGCGTTAGCTATAATAAGCTAATCGCCTACTTGGATTTAGCCCTAACTATGATTTCTACTGGGTAACAAAACGAAACAGGAGTAGTATTTTCTCATCACTCCTAAACTCATTTTTGGTAGGGTACTACTCATCATCCAGAGCGGCTGCTACTCAGTAGATAGAGCGTTCGTCCCCTAATCAGAAGAATGATGATTCGATCGAAGCCCTGGCAGCCTACTTGTCGCTGGGTCCTTGAGCAAGGACCTGAACCCCAATTTGCTTCCCATGAACCTCACAGGGTGCTGTCCACTGCCTCCTCAGGGATCGGTATCATACAGGGGATTCATATCACTTTGTTCTTCGGAACGCATGTACCTTTATGTCATTTAATGTATCTTGGTGTCTTCATGTAATAAAGATTCATTATTAATATTAACCACTACAGAACAGGAACACCCAACAAGACCTGCAGTTCTGAAAATGTTCTGTCCCTGTCGTCGAGCCATCACTATCTGGTTCTTGTTAAAGTCACTGTCCAACAGTGCTTCCACATTTTTTTCTGCTTCCAAAATCAACTCCAGGACCAAAAGTTCACCTATCCCCTAAAGTCTCCCTCCCACTGAGGGGTAACCATGGAAACCAGATATTCAATCTTCCTTTTCTTCCTGTTTCCGCTGTTCACTATCAGGGTCGCCACAGTGGATCACATCCTGGTATTGGTTTAGCATATGTTTAACGTCGGATAACCTTCTTGCCTTTCCCATTTATCCGGCCTTGGGACCGACACCAGAAGTATAGGGATTTGAGAATCCCTTGTGGCTGGGTTTAACCAGATAGGACAGTGGTTGTAATGCTATGGCTTAACGGCGTATACTATCACTACTCTTTTGCTTCCTGGAAGATCATTGGTTGATTTACATGGACTCACGTATTTTAGGACCGATCTTATATTAGTGGTGTCGGCAGATGTTCCGGCAGGAGTGGACTCGTTCGGTTAAAATTATGCAGCATCAGCGAAAGTGACTCCTTCGGCGCTCCGGCACCAGCATCCCCGATTACCTTCTGGACTTCTGCGCCAAGTTAAAATGGTCGAGTGTCAAGATATTCTCTTTTTTTAAAACCCCAACAGCCAAATTAAATTTGTCACACCAGGAGGATAGTGAAGTGAACAAATGAGTTTGAATTTAAATTAAACCTCACCAATGACAGAAAAGGTTCTTTCAAGTGCAACGCAATTTAAACGTCTCCCAAAGTATCTGATGATGATGAGCTCCCCCAAAATAAAAGCTTTATCTTCGGTTGTTTGTGGAGTCTGAGGTGAGACCGTCAGCATTAAGAGTGAGAACAGAGAGAGGGAGAGAGGGAGGGGAAAAACAAGGGGAGAGAATAATGGGGGTGGAGGAGGAGGTTAATGAAATCAAACATGATCTTCTTCCTCTGGAGGAGAGGAGGAAAGATGAATGGAAGATAAAGAGGGGGAACGAGGCAGATGGAGGAAGTGAAGGATTTATGAACGGGAGATTGAGGAGGAGAGGACAGTGGAGACAAATGGGAAGCTGGAGAGGAGGAGGACATAAAGTGGAGGGCGGTATGTTTGAGTGAGAGGTGAAGGAGTGCTGGACAAAATGGTTAACATTAATGAAAAATGAGAGAAATAGGGAATGAAGAAGGATGACTAGCCAGCAGAGGGATAATGGAGTGGTGGAGAGGTGGAGTAGGTGAATGTGGAGCAGGTAGAAACGGTGACATAAAGTGGAGGGCAGGACAGAGAATGGGAATAAACAGGTCAGCTTTGAAGAAAGATGGGTGAAATGGAAGGTTGGGAATGGTTGGAGGTTCTACCAGAGGGATTATGGGATGCTTGAAGGTGGAGGAGGGGACATAAAGCGGTTGTCAGGAAAGAGGAGCTAGGAGAGGTGAAGGCTGACAGGGCAAAAGGGTGAATACAGAACGTCGAGGCGGGACACAGATGAGAGACTTAGGGAGTGAGCGGTTGTTGATGGTTGAAGGTTCCTCCAGAGGGATTATGGAATGAAGAAGAGTAGGGTAGACGAATTGGAAAAGGAGGTGAAGTTCGTCTGATTCAATACAGAGAAAGGCCGGAGCCAGGGAAAGAATTTCAGGGAGGGAGGGAGGGAGGGAGGAGAGATAAGTGGGGTATATGGGAAGATGGAGACGAGGAAGTCTTTATTTTGTCTGGTACAATTCTGCACGAATGTGCAAATTTGTTCTCGGCGTCCCTGCAGAGCAGTGGGCGACCTTCTGCGGCGCCTGGGCAGTAATTTGGGGTTCAGGGTCTAACAAGTACCCTGGGACTGCTATACCAACGGAGTTACAGCCTCCCAGGAGGAAAGAGAGGCGAGGTGACGTGCAGCGAATGAGAGAACGGGTGAGTGGCAGAGAGGTGGAGGATGACGAGACGTAGAGATGGAGAAAGGGTGAATGCAGAAAGTCAAGAGACAGATGTAGAGGAGAAGGGCTTGTGAAGAATACAAATGAGCGGAATGAGCGAGGGAAAGAACTTCCAAAAAAGAAAAACAGAAGCAGAAAAGAAGAGAAAGGGGGGATGGAAGGTGAAATTAGTCACGGTGAAGTGAAACCAGAAGCAGCGTGGAGGAGAGGAGGCAAGAGGAGGTGCAAGGAGATAAGACGTGGAGGGAGACGCCGCCAGAGGCTCCCCCAGGGTAAGGTTGAGCTATTTCAGTTCAGCTGGCGGTTTTCGTCTCCCTGAATGCCGGATGCCTTTTGGTTCTATATTTAGAGCCTTACATAAGCGAGGACTGCATCATCTGCCAACATGCTTCTGTTTGCCAGAATTTGTGTCGTCCTCTCAGGGTGAAGTTGTTTGTAATAAAGTTTTGCTGTTTAATAAAGGTTAAAATAAAAGAAAGGCTATGTACATGTTCCCCCCAAAAACTTTCCAGGACGTTTTCTCCTGCGTTTTCACGCTGCTTTAAGTTTCCAGCCAAGTTGATTTTACTCTTTGAGTACAAAATTAAAACTTCTCCCCTTAAGTCTTCAGAACAGGTTCAAATGCCGAAGGTGATTAAACACAGACGGTCTTCATCGTGTTACTGATGCATGTATGCTTGAGTTCAGAAAAGCTGCTTTTATAATCCATGTTGGACTGAATCAGGGTTCTCAAAATCTTGGCCCACACACCACTTCCTGTCTGCAGGCCCCTCAATCGACCCGCGCCCGATATCACACATAAAATATAACATGTCCTGCAAAAGGATTCAAACTGAACCTACAGATACAAATAAATTAAAAATACAATTCTATTTTTGGCTCCAGCTCCTCCGCGACCTTGACCAGGATATGAATAGCGGAAGATGAATAAATAAATGAGTAAATGTCTTTCATTAAGCATAAATTAGTGACAAAGTCAAAGATGCTGGTACATGGACAGGAAATTTCTGGCGAGGAGAGAGCAGGTTTGGGGATTTCTGTTAAAAAGAATGTCTCTTTCCAAACCGAAAAAAGACAAGTGGACGAAGAACAGAGATCCTTTGAAAAAATGTACATTGCTATATTGCCGTACCAAAATTTAATAATCTCAGGCGTCGTTACTCAACAAGAAAGGGAGAACAGAATGTGAAAAACCCGAGAGACGAGACGAACAAACAAGCCACCGCTAGCTACATGCATATATGCATATATTATTAATAGAAATAGAGAAAATGAAGCTCCATGTGTGAAAAAAACACCCAGACCTCACAATCCATGTCAAACATAAGGAGCTGGTCTTGGTTCAGTTCGCTTGGATGGTTCTGACTTTCTACCGTCACTGATAAGGAAAAGAAGAAAGAGGTTAAAAATGATTTATGGTACCACATGGCGGACCAAGTTTGAGGAAATCCGACAGAGGAGAGACTCGCCGTCAGACACTCCCCAGTGTAAACGATAGTAGCACGATGGCTACGAGATGTCAGAACCTCTGAAAAGTTCTTTAGTGCTGTTGAACAAAAATTATCTGGATTAAACTCTTGAACCCTGAACCCTGGTTCAGACTGTCTGCGCTGAAGGTGCCTTGATTATAACGGTGAGAAGAAATCCTGAGTTTTATCGGTAAGACTCTCTGGTTATGAGCTCTAGCATCTCTGCATGTTGGATCCCACCACTGCTAAACCTCCCTGCTGACTACGTCAAACCCATTAAACCCTCCCATCAGCCTGAGGAGAACCTGCAGGCCGTGCTCAGAATCCCCCTCCATCCTCCATCAAAGCCCTGCAGCCGAGCCAACTCAGACGCCTCCGATTTCACCATTCTCAACTTGTTCTCAGACTAATCAAGATTCCAATTAAGATCCTCCGTTGTCCCGCCTCTCACCCCTCTGCCCTTTCCCAGCATCAAAGACGAACTTAAGTCCTGGCACACCACAGAGCATCTTCTCACGTCTTCACGGGTTATATCTCCTAAACATGAGGCCACGACACTCAAGAAGATTCACCCCCTTATCGTTTTCCCCTTTAAGGCTCAGCGGTGTATCCCATCCACAAGAGGGCAGTGAAGAGTCAAAGGAATGATTCAATGAAGGATTTTGAATAAATGTATTATTTATATTTATTTTCAAGTTAATTTTCGGTAAACCTCTCTAAGTTTTGGGTTTTTTATGATTATTATATGATTATTTTGGCATATTAAAACATGTGAGGACGTAGTGAAGAGAATTATGTAACTTCATCCAAACACAAAAAGTCTAATAAGGGCCAAACTAGTTTTCTAAAACGTGCTTTACCCAAACAATTGAGCTAATCTGTAGTAAGCTGTGTTTTCATGGAAAATAGTTTAATTAACATGTCTCTTTTCCATAAAACACCTTTTTTCTTATATACGATTATTTTAAATTGAAATATACTTTGTTATTTAATGCTTGTTTTAAAGGATCTAGAATATACCCCAAAAGAAATAAAATATGCTAAGAAATCATTTTTTCCATTTTTTATTCCTAAGGACATTAAAGGCTTAATTGTTGACTCTAAAATGCTGAGGAGTTGGAAAATATGTCGGCCCGGTGATCAGTTATGTCAGATGGTGGATGTTGAATCTTGAAATTAAGGATTTTTGAGGAAATTTATATTTTTTATTCTTATCCCTGCTTGGACGAAAAGAACAAGCTCTCTTTTAGCACTTTGAGATTTGATCCAAATGTAAAGTGCATTATAAATTAAATGTTTTATTATTATTATTATTATAACTTAAGTAATAATGATTCCCGTTCCACATTCTCTGTGATATGAAAACGTACTCATGACATCATCCATGCGCGTTTGACTGACAGGATAAATGTGACATGAGTAGATGTGTTAAACAAAGACGCAGGGTCCATTATCCTCAATGTGCCAAGAAACTAATTAAAATTAGATAACTTAAACATATAAGTCAGAAAATGGGGAAATTATCCCAGGAGTGTAAAATGATCATACAAATAAGATAATTAATGTACATCTGGTGACGCGGCCTGTAGGGAATTGGTCGCTAGTCCAGCGTAAGAGTTTACAGAAAATAGAAAAAGATGTAAAGAGATAAACACAGAGTACAAACAGAAGAGACATTATGAACCTCATCTCGTCTTTCCTTGATCAATTATCTACTGCATTTAACATTTAATCTTTATATTTATCTAGCCGCCTTCACAGTTGCATTTAGGAAAAAGGATTCAGTCGGAACAGAAACTGGATACATTATGAGAAAACAAAACAAAACCAAAAAAAACCCTAACGGAAACTGAAAGATTTTTTCGTTTGAGTGCCCGATCCTGTTTCAACCAAGCGGGGTATTTTTTCACCCATCTCTTTTATTATCTCCCTTTCATCCTCCTCTCCTCTCCTTGTCATCTGATGATCTACAATCCAGACTTTTTAAATTCTCGTCTTGGTCCAATTGCTCCCATTAGAAAGTGAAATCCATTCATTCTTCCTCTGCCCCAGTCTTTTCATTTCATTATGCTTCATATTGATGGCGGAGTCACTGGACGGGTTCTGCCCTTGCTGCTTAAGTGGACAAAGACGATTCCTGCCTCAGGGTCGATAAAGCTCTCTGCTCAGATTAGGACCCATCCGTGTGGATATGGTGCTACAGGTAGGGACGCACGAAACCAGTGGAAAGACTTTAAATTCTAAAAGGTTGTCTTTCTCAGAGCATGAGTCAGGACTCTGAAGTCTTCTCTGTCGATACTGGGGAGATAAAACGTTGTTTTAGCTGCTATGTAGAACAGAAATACTGACAGCAATCTCCTTGTTCCCCTGTTGACCCGTCCTCAACACTGTTTTACGCTGCAGTTATGAAAACCGTGTAATATTTCTCGAGGTTGGACCCAATTTCAAATCATAGAGTCATTGTTGAAAACTGAAAGTTCAAATGCTGCAGTGGTCAAAGGGGGGCGCTGTCCAATTCTGTTTTTAGAGCAGACCCGCCCGTTAGTGAAGCAGAACCCAGAATGAGCCTCATAGACATGGTTGGAGAATCTACGTAAACCCTCAAGTGTCGAAAAGATTTCCTATAGTCGATAACAGCCTTGGGTATCCTGTCCAGTGAGGTGGTTGTGCCTGTAGCTCAGGAGGTAGATACAATACAATAAAATAATATACGATAAGATAAAGACTTTTATGTCACAATTAACAGAAATGTTTTTCTGACTGCCTCAACAATAAATAGGTAAAATCACATGATTGTAGAAAAAGAGAGCGCAAACCTACATGTTACAACACTACATGTATTGTAACACACAGTACACCTTCATGCATTACATAGATATACAAGCGTGTATCCATGGATACGCATGTTCCTATTGTAATTGTTCATTCTTGGTTTCTGGACAAACATGGCAAAACAACATGGCGGCGTCTTTGGATGAGGAGTGACACCTTCTGGAGATATAATTGACTTACTCTAAACTACTGTTTAAAAGAGAATAGCAGTGTTTATTTTCTGATAATTATACACTAACAATAGTTTACAGTATAATTAACATGTGTCATTATGTGCTCTGTATTGTGTCGTTATTCTTAGGCACTGATTCACATTTGCTTCTTACACACTTTGTTAATAAATTCTCAATATATTTATAAGTCTATTGTCGTTATTGGATATTTTGTAACTGTAATTTTAGAGAATTTCCATACATGACAAACATGTTATTTTATTGACTCATGGTTACTCAAAGATACAAAGCATATAAAACATATTTAACAGCTGCTCATTACAGAGGGATATTGTGGTGTGTTTGGGTCCAGTTGGGAAATGCAGCCTTTATCCTTCCATAAGCTCAAAGTTGAGCGTCTGAATTATTCATGATCCCACCTCTTCTTCCTGATAGAACGATTCTATGACGGAAGTCTTGATGAGGACCCCCGCCGCAGCGTCATGTGATTCTGGGTTCACTGAACACCACAGTCTATTCTGCACCTCTCTTTTCCTCAAATGCATCTCTTTATAGACAAAAGGAAAGATCCAAGATGGAGGGAGAGGATCAAAGAGGACAGGAGGTCCCTTAGGTAGAATGGAGGGAGAGAGAAAAAGAGGAGAAAGATGTGAGAGGAATTCAGTATCAGGAGAGGACTAACAGAGAAGAACAGAGGACGAAAAAGTCTGGGAGAATATTTGAGAGGGACATTAAAAGTAAGGATTTAGCAGAGATCTATAACCTGATGACGCTCCAGCGATAGGAAGCGAAGGGAGGAGAGGATGGAGGGTTTGAGGAGGAGGAAGAGGAAGAGAGTGCAGAGGGAGAGCCTAGGAACATGAGTATGGATGAGAGAAAGACGAGGTTGAATGCAAGGAGGGATGGCTGATATGACGCCGAAGGATGAGTAAAAGACAGAAGAGGAAGATTAAATGTGAGGTCATGTCCCTGGTTCTACAATTCTTGACGGTGTTGTAAACAAGTAAGACCCAATAGCTCAGTTGTTCTTTAGGGAAACTTGGGATGAACCAGCTACTAGATGGTTCCTGAACCCCGTTACCCACATCAGACCACGAAAAAGACCATCTGGGCCACTGTAGACCTCCACCAGAGTTACATTAGCTGTTAGCTGTGAAGGCTTACATTAGCCAACATTAGCCATGAGAGATAAAGTTAGCAAACATTAAGTATGATAGTTGAAATTAGCTAACTTGATGATGTTCAGATGATGTTTGCGAATGACGAGGATGGACAGGATCGGAAGGACAACCTCGGTTAGACGTCTTGGAGACAAAGTAAGAGAGGCCAGGTTGAGATGTTTGAACACTTGAAAAGGAGGGATGGTGGAACAATTGGAAAAAGGTTGGGGATAGAGCTGCTAGGCAGGAGAAAAATGAAAAGGCCAAAGAGGAAGTTTCTGGATGTGGTGAGAGAGGACATGTAGTTGGTTGGTGTGACAGGGGAAGATGGAAACATATCCGATGTGGAGACCCTAAAGGGAACAGAAGAAGTAGAAGAAGAACCATGAATATGCTGACTCTAGATCTGATAACAACTCTGCCTATGAAAGTCAAATTACTGCAATGTCAAATTTTAACATTGTAGTTGAATTTTGCAAACTTTATATGTGATAGCTGAAATTAGTTACATTAGCTATGGCAGCTGACATGTGCTAATGTTAGCCTTGATAGATACTAATATGTAACTTTAGCTATGATAGTTTAAACTGGCTAAATATGATTCTGACAACTGAAATTCTTTAACAGCAGTCCAAGAATTCAGGGAATAAGGAATGAGACGGTTATGAGAAGAGAGAAATAATTTGGGAGTTCTAGAGTGATGTAGGAGAGGCTTTAGACTGGAGGGAAACATTAGAACGAGAGGAGATGTTGCTCATAGAAGAAGAAGAGAGAGCCAACAGACCACAGCTAATTAAACGCCATCAACACTTGGCTCTTAAGTTCTGTTGACAGCACTTTCTTTCATTAAACTCCAACTTTATTGCTGAGTAGTTGAAGGGGACGTGATATTTCCTGCTTATTCCACTGTTTCCTGCTGCTGGTTGGCCCTCAGACGAGGATCTGACGGCTGCTCTTCATACGCCAGTTTAATTAAAACGTTGTTGGGAAATAAGTTCTGCCTCCCTAAAGGTGATACTTAAGCAGAGGAAAGTATTGACGGTCCAACTCTATCAAAAACAAGTGCAACCAAACCCTGATGATAACGGCAGTCAGTCTCTGACATCACTGTGGTGGAATTTTGGCCCACTCTTCTTTACGACCTTCTTGACCCCTTTGAACCCCTCTCAATGGGGTTCAGGTAGAGAGCAGAGTTCATGTTTCCCTCAGTGATGGTGGGTCATCATTGCCCTGAAACAGCAAAGCATGTCTACAACCTTCCGCTGCCACCTCAATGTTTGACTGTAGGTCTAATGATGATCAAGTCTTGGTGAACCCAGTCCAGCTGGAACCAGTTATTGATGCAGTTTGGTGTTGTATTTCGCCTCTAACTCATAGTTAGGTGAAACAGGCTCCGCCTCTTAGCACCCAAATGGTGTGATTGGAAAATGGACCTTTGAAAGTGAGACTGATGAGATTAGTCCTTATCCTTTGTTTTAAAGGGGTCTCTGCATCCTCCTGGATTTAGGCTTAAAGTATCACAGGATGTGATTAGTGTTTGGCAGGAAGTCAGAGCAGCAGGTAGGTCCTTAATGCACTCGTAGCCGAGTCTGTCAGCATCTTTAGCAGAGCCTACAAAAATCCTAAGACCTCTTTCATTGTTTGCTGCCAATCAATGCCTCCAAGACTCCTGGGGCTGGTTGGTTTTGGTTTTATGTTAGAAAACTGAAGAGAGAGCTAGTTAGCTACAGGAACTACGCTAGTTTATTGTTTTAGCTTTTCCTGTTTATGGGCCATGTAGGAATTGTTGGGTCTCTGTTGAATAAAGAGGACAGTCCAAATGTTCTATCAAATTTCATCCATTATGCAGCATTTTGGTTGAATATTTCTGACACTAGGGGGCGTTTTACCTCTGAAAGTTTTTGAGGCAGAATTTCTCAACCATTGATGCAACGGAATCCAGATTTGGTGCATAAACCCGAGGAAATAATTTTGTTCACATAATATTTTATCCATATTTTAATCTAATAGTTCATATTTTACCCACTTGAGGGAGCTATTTCTTTTTTTTACGGAAGATATTGTTGAAAAAACTTCACATTTAATGTAAGCGGTTTATCCGGGGGGATTGTTTGGGCACCGAAGGGGATTGGGGATTTTTCAAGGATATACCCATCCTATGGGACACTGCAGCATAGTTCTAGTTCGGATATGTCATTCAGTGGAGGCTTAACTAAAAATAAGCATTGAGTCGAATTAATACAGATTAGTTGAACAATTAAGCATCTAAAAGCAACGACCTTTAAATGCTGGATGACCTTTGCTGGGCTCAGAACACACAATAGTAGTAATGATCTGGTCATTACCAATCTTATGAACAAACAGCAATGAGTCGTCTGGAACCCTCCACAACAGCCGTCAGAAGAGTCTACCATGGAGGTGAGTAAACTCTGGACTGTTATTAGGGGGAACAAAGATAAAGAAGAAAGGCTCTTTGAAATGCGGTAACAATAATACTGCTTTATGGCAGAGCAGCTCTGTAGCCAAGACTGACTCGCCTCCTCATCAAGGTCACGTCTTTCGACTTAAATGAAGGGTCGGGGTCACACTTGTAGTGGTTCAAGACGTATGCAGTGTTGCACAAATTTATGATGCTGTGATCGCCTGATCTGAGAATCTAGAAAAAAAATACGTTGGTTAGTGAACCAGCTGTCATGATATTCCCAATGAGTGGCAGCCACTATTGTCAAACTGTGAGCCGGCGGCACCTGCTGCTGTCAGCGAGCAGCATGGATGCACGTACAGTAGATGCTGCAGCACTGCGTGTCTGTACTTCCCTGCACTTACTAGATTGCTTCAGAGAGGCGAGAATTGCTGTTATCAGCCCAAAGCAGTCGCACGATGTTTCCTCTGTGTAGTGAATCCTCTTCAGGCTGTGGCTATGAAATGACAGTGACTATCCTACAAGTGAGTTTCAGCCATTTATCAGATACCTGCATGTTCATTGGAGCTGATGTTGACCTCCTCCATTCACTGTATGTTAAGCAGGAATTCAACCTGTTCTAAACAATATTAGTGGATTTTTGCAAAAGAAGATGGGATGGAGACTCTGTCCTCACTGAAAACAACCACCACTGTTTCAGAAAAATTATGCATGATTAGAAGAGGAAGACACAGATGTGAAGAGTCGGAGAGACTCGTCGCCGCTGCATCCGAAGGGCAAACAAGATGGGGAACAGCAAGGGAAGGCAATGAGATGGAAAGATGAGGATTATGATGAGACACAAGTGGAGTTCTTATTTTTTACACAAGAAGGAAACGGAAAATAGAGCAGAAAATTTGAACGATGCAGAGAGTGAACCAGGAGGATATTGAAGCTAGAGAGACATTTTCTGAAGACGACAGCAGAGTTGGAAGAATGTTCCACAGTGTGTGTGTGTGTGTGTGTGTGTGTGTGTGAAAGCAGACGGGAGAGCAGATGAGAGGAGAGCAGGGGAGTTTAAAATGGGATGCTGCGTTCAAGCATTGAGGAAATGAAGGTGAGAGTTACGAAGAGACAGAAGCACGGACTGGAAATTTCTGATGACCTGGAAAGATTAGAGGAGAAAGTTTTGTATCTGGTGCAAATCTTGGAGGAAGAGGAAGCGTTGGTGCGAGATGGGAGTTTATCTGCGGCGCCGTAGCTCAGTCAGTGGAGTGTTGTAGAGCCATCAGCAGAAATTCTCCCTCGCTATGCAGATCCTTAACGCAGCTTGTCTTACTGCAGCTCCACAAAACTTCACTGCAGGAAAAAGATCATCCGGATAATTTAATCCGGGCCACATTATTTAGGCGTCAACAGACCATTGGCCGCCTGACCTGCAGCTGTTAGCGAATGTCTCTCATTTCCTGTTTGCAGAGTCTGAGGGTTTAAGCGACTGTGTCCATAAAATGTAACTTTTTTTAATACATAAAGATTAACTTTGCAATTAAGAATGTGATTAAGTTAGAAGACTAGAACCATAGGAACCTTCTTAGAGCACCTGTAGCGCATGGACCACGGATGGAGTCCTCAGCACTGGTCTTGGTTCTCACCATCGTCTGTTTACCTCCAATGACAGCTTCAGACGCCACAATATTTTTGTCTGATTAGACGATCACAGCGCTTATGTGTTTGTCCAAAAATTCTTTTTACTCTAAACTTCCAACTACAGGTGGAGTTTATTTTCAGTTATATACAGTCCGGTCTCATCATGACTGGTTCCGATAGAGCCTCTGTCCCAGTCCTGTTCTGGTCACTGAAGGTCGGCCAGGAAGTTACTGAATTTACTTGAAATAAATCCAATGAAATAGTCAAACTGCGGCTCGTTAAAAGAAGGTCAGACAAATAGAAGATGTTGAGGTCATAGCGTTTCCTCCGTCAGAAACATTACTGGTGAAAGAAATCAAGAACAACCAAGAAAAGAGATTCCAGTTCGGGCAGCGACGACTGTAAATAGCGCTGAGGAACCACAGAAACATCCTGTATTGATAGTCGTCTTGACAGCGGCAGTACCTGCTGGCATTTATCTGTCAGCTGTTGATCTGTTGATAAAAACTGACACTATCAGCGGCTCTGAATGTTCACATCCTTCTAATTTCTGGCCTGGACATCCCCCCATAATCTGCCAGTGTAGATAAACTGACAGCTGATGGAGCTGGATTTTTCTGATGGCTCTCACTGAACACAAGATTGGTTAAGATTTCCTGTATAGTTAGGTCCCGTATTTCCCCGCCACTGCCCTGTCACTAATTTATAGAAGCCAGCCGTGTTACTTCACAGGACGCAGAAGCTCCTGAGGGCTTAGCTGCAGCTGTTGGGGCCCATAGAGAATTTTAAAGGTCGCCTCCTCCTCTGGGACAGAGAGTCAGAACCGAAGATTTTGTCTTAAAGCTGCTTAACTTGACAAAGGCAGCGGGGAATTCATCTCACTCTTCACGGTGGTTATATAGCTCCGAGTTTAGAGACACAGAAACAAGTAGAGGGCATTCCAAACGTATGACTCATAACATTGAAAATGTCACGACCCGCCTTCATCTGGTCACATAGCCTTTCATTAAAAGAATCATGATAATAAGTAAAACAGAATCAGAGACAGTTCAGGGGGCGTCACCATAGTAGGATTCATATAAAATGTAAATTCTCAATCCAAGCCAATATAAACCCAAAAATCCAGCCACCTATTCTCCTTCAACGGGATCATTTTTTTCTCCAAATTTCAATATCATTGAAATTTGCATCAAATTTTTTTAATCCTCCTACTTAAAACACAAAAACAAATGGATGGTACTGATGACACAAAGTAAACATGACGTCCTTTACCACAAGGTGATGTGGTGACTTTTATTTAACTGTAGATGTGTTTCAGCTTGTACTCTTATTCAACACAGGAGGTTTGGGGCAGGTCGGATAATGGACAGTGGAGTTTTTACAACTTCCTGTTTCATCATGAAACAACATTTGGTGCACAGTCACAGTTACACTTTTGGACGAAAACTTAAAATATTCACACCTTGGGCACTTTTCACTCTGTGTCGTTTCGACCGTACATGAAGTAGATCAGGCGTTCCAAAACTCTTCAGCCCACAACTCCTGCTAGATACTGGCGAACCCCACTATCCCCGGAGATGACTGAAATATAAGAAAACGTGCGCACAGGATGCACGCACTAATAGTCCTATCCAAACACGGGCATAACGGCAACACGAAAGAACAGCCTGGCAACCATGATAGGATTTCACATGTAACAATTTACTCTAAGATTAAAGCAGAATACGGCAGTTAAAGTAATCTCCATGTAACTTATGAGAGATCATTATTATTGTCATGTGGAAACTTGACACAATACTTCAATTTCCATGTTGGCAGAAGAATATCTCAGTCAAAATAATAGCCATAAACTGTAGCACTGAGTAAACATGTGAACATTGCTGCGGTGCAAATTTACATTTTGGGAATTACTATGTTTCAGCGTTACTCTCACCTAATGAGATGGGTGGGTACTATACGTGAAGCCCAGCAGGTCCATTCTGGGTTTAATTTTGGAGATGGCCACTCGAAGATCATCCACGTTTGGACGTGATCTGTTTTTGTTTAAAATGTATGTCAGTGCCGAGAAATGCTTTTCGCACAGGTATGTAGAGCCAAACGGCGTCAGTACGTCCATCACGACCTTGGATAGCGGTGGATATTCACTCTAGACTGAAATCCAGAACTCAGCAAGCTTCTTTGAATTAAAAGCTGTCTTTAAGGTGCGGATGACCAATGACTTGCGGCCGTTACAGTGAGTTACAGTGAGTTACAGTGAGTTACTTTCCTCTTGAATGCGTTGATTTTATCAGTCAGCGACGTGATGCTTGTGTTTTCATCTTCATCAATGACATTTTAAGTCCGTTCAGTTTGTCAAATATCCAAGACAAATACGCTAGCCTTGTTAACCAGTCAGGGTCAGTCAGGTGGTCAGCGAGCTGGGACCTATGCTCCATCAGAAATAAGCCCGTCTCGTCCCGCAGTTCATACAGGCAGCTGAGAACCCACGAAAGCCATCTTACTGCTGTGTGGAACAGCAGACCCAGATGCTCCGATCCCAGTTCGTTGTAGAGTGTGGCGAACAGCCTGGTGTTTTAGAGGACGTAATCCAATTTTTATCGCAGTCTCAAGAACACTTTTAAGCTCGGGGTCGAGCGTTTTACTCGCAAGAGCTTCTCTGACGATAATACAGTGCGTAAAGTTTACTTGGGGCGCCATTTGTAAGACTCTTCTTTTAATTATTTTCTTTTCCCCCAGCATTGCTGCAGCACTGTCTGCTGACACACCGATGCATTCGTCCTGAGACAGTCCCTCTTCTATTAGTTTGTTGTTAAGTTTTGGGAAAATATCCTGGTCTGTGCACTTTACCTCCAGCGGTAAAGCCAATTCCTTTCGCCGGAAAAAATCTGCTGGTTAGTGGCAATAGAGGGGTGTTTAGTTTTCAGGTGCCTGAGCAGTTTTACGGGCTTTAAGCTGTCATGTGTGAGCCCCTCAGTCCACACTACAAATTGGGGAATTTGTACATCATTTATAAGAACGCATATGAAACCATACCGGATATATATATATATATATATATATATATATATATATATATATATATTTATATATATATATATATATATATATATATATATATATATATATATATATATATATATTTATATATATATATATATTTATATATATATATATATATATATATATATATGCTCATGGCCCCCTTACGGAGGTCTCCTCCTCCTCCCGTGCCAGAAGTTGATGGCATTTCTCCTCTGCTGCCTTCTCCGCTGAACACTGCCTCGTCTTTGGTCGATATTAACCAACGTTTCATTTTGGAAATTGATCTGTTCAGAAGAAATCTACCGGTGCACACTGATGTGTGTGTGTGTGTGTGACATCTGTGATATTTACTGTGACGCTGTAAAGTGACCTGTCACCGGCAAATGATACTGTCGTCAATCTGTCGTAATCACCTCAGGGGGACACATCAAGGGGTTTCTGAAAATCATCTCGCGACCCCCCGGGGGTACCCCTGAATTAGATGCTGGCTGTAGCTCAGAGAGTGAAGCAGTCGCCTCCAATCAAAATGTTGGCAGATTGGTGGTTCAAGCCCAACTGTCAACATGTTGATCGGTCACGATGTGTTACATTCTGTAAGACTGTGACTAGTATACGGGTATATACAAACATCAGACGCCTGTCCTACATGTTTGAGACTGACTAGACAGTTTAACGGAGTTACACAACATCCCATTTAGATTTCATTGTTTACCTTACTCTTAAATGACGTCTGTAGCTCCGGGACTTCATGCTGTCTCCTTAATTTGAAGATTCTCTCCAAAGATTTTGCTCTTCTTATAGTTAGCTACTAACTGCTACAAGCTGCTAACTTATTTTAGCTACTTACTGCTACCAGCTGCCCCGGTTCAGTGAGTATTGTAAATACCCCATCCTGCCATCCCAACTCATTTTTATACAGAGATCCATTCCTTCTCATAAAGGCATTTTAGCTGTTTTAAAGGAGTCAATTTCTGTCTCGTACATCTGGTCCCTTCCCAAGAGCGTAACTTCCATTACGCCTCCATTGTTTCCATACACAGCGCTGAAGTACCTGCCTCAAAAAGGGGCTACTGAGATTCTGGTAAAATCTTGGACTAGGATTCAGAAGCAGGAAAACTATTTGAGAACTGTAATTAAGGCAAAAAGGAGCGAAAGAAACCAAAATGACTAATTTGAATAGATATTATAAAGTAAAATAGGAAATAGGACATCCAGATGTAAATGCTGATTCCTGGATCATCTCACGGCTCTTTTCTCTGAGCAGAACTTCATCTTGAAGCCCATTTGAAGCTCTATTTCTCCAACTCTGGGTTTTCAAACCATCAGGCTTAGTCATTAGCTCTTGCAGACTTCTTCACATCTGAAGGATCACTAATGGTGGGAAATTAATTCCACACTGCGTTGGAAAATGTAAAACACAATGCAGGGGAGGAAAATGGAACAGATATGGGGCAACCATGGTCCAATAAACATGTCAGCCTGATAAAACCTACACATGTAAATGTGCAGATGCGCAGAGGTTCTCCAGGAGGAGGCGGTGGTTCCAGGGGATAACTGGCATTAACGGGATGAGAGTGGCTAATACTGCAGGATGAGTTCGATCCTCAGTGGGTATGCTCCTGATTGTGTTCTGCTGTTGGCCCATCTATCCCCATCTCTCACTGTGGGCTCATGTTTGAGGGGTTTATCTAAAAATACTCTGACAGCACTCTTGCTGTCCACCCTCAAATGCCAGCTCCATTTAGATCCGGATGAGACTTTTTATGGGTGGAGTGATTAAAAACAGTTTGAAGTCTTAAACTTTTCAATATGGTGAACGCTGCCTCACAGTAAGACTGTTCTTGGTTTTATTTCCTCCCCCGGTCTTGGGTTTGGAGTGGGTATGTTCTCCTTTTGTTGGTTTGGGTTCCTCCCAGTGCCCGAAATCATGGAATGCAGGTTAATAGGTGACTGTGATGAACTGGTAACTTCTCCAGTGTGTACCCTGTTGTCAGCTGGTATAGGCTCCACCCCCCATCCCTGTGAAGCTGCATAGGATAAGAAATTACAGATAAGGGATGGAATAATCGTGCTGCAAATGTAAGTTAGTCTGCAATCCGACTGTGGGTAGATATTATTTTTGATAAGTTTTGGTCGTTGTCTGGTGGCATGGAGTCGCCTCACAGCAGGGTTCTGGGTTCAATCCCACCCGGGGCTTTTACTTGTTGCCTCCAGAAACATGTTTTTAAAGGTGAATAGGTGAATCTTAAATGCCCATAATTGTTTGATCTCACCCAATTTAAGCTGGAATAGGCTCAAATCCCCATGACCATTTGTTTAAGCTGATACGGAAAATGGATGTTCACTTCAGTTAAGCGATTTAGTATCCCGATGGGAAACTTGTCTTGCAGTCAGGAGCACCAGATAAAATTACAACAGCACAAGACAGAATTACAGACAAAAACCCACCACCTTCAATACAAACCAATAAAACACTAAATGTTTCCTGAACCCGCAAAACACAACACACACATAAAAACAATAATCTCTAAAATAAAAAGAAGGAAGAGACACAAACTCAGAGCAGCAGATGGTTAAAAAGAGCCATCAAGGCCATGCGCCATCCCACAGTAAGGTTCCGTGATGATCAGAAGTGACGACTGACTCTATAAACGACTTATCAAATAATGACTTCATTTTTAATGGATGAATGGATCACTGACGGATTAATTAAAGGATCCGTCCCTTTGTAAATTGATGTACTTTTGCAATCAGATGGTGCTTCAGAATCCTCCCACCCTTTTGATAAAAACATACAAGGTGCAGGTGAGGCAGTAAGTCTAAATTGCCTGCAGGATGCCGTATCTCATGACATGAATTCCTGAATGAATTTCCTTGAAATTTGATGGAAGGGAGGCACACGAGCCACAAAAGAACCCAATACCTTTTGGTGTTCTAGTTTGTTGGCTTATTTGTCAGCAGGAGTTCCATAGGACCACTCTACAGATTTCCATCACCCTAGCTAGAATGATGGTCCATGAGCTGTTGAAGAATGGACAGTGGTACCTCGGTTTACGAGCTTAATTCGTTCCTAGACCTTGTTCACAAACAAAAAAAACCCATTCAAATTGATGGTAATCCCATTAGTTCGTTCCATATCCAGTCTCACTGGATTCCAAGTTGGCGAGGGAGGCTGACCTGAGATCCATTTGTTTTTCGCTCTAGTCTTTGGGAGAACAAGGGAAGCCCAAGCTCGCGTCTTCCACTTATTCAAGCAGGATGGTCGTAAACCAGAGCAGAGCACTCGTATACGTAGCAAGTTTCTTACGAGATACAGTTACTCACCAGTATCAGGGATAATCCGTTACACAAGCATAAAAAACTACATTTACATTAAATCACCGCTCGTAAAGCAAGGCACTCCTGAACAGAGGTATGACTTTATTATGTTTGGTATAAGAGGAATGGAGGAACTATCTTTCCACTCCCAATGACATCCCAAGATGAGGAATTATTACCAGAACTATGGTTTTCTATCATTTCTTGTCAGATTCCCAGTCACTTTTGAAATGTTGGAATGACTCTATGAGTTGATCGTAAGGATTCTCATTCCATCTTTCTCTCTTTCTCCTCCAGACCGACAACATGAATCCCATGACTCAAC
Source organism: Lophius americanus (assembly GCA_037951165.1). Taxonomy (NCBI): domain Eukaryota; kingdom Metazoa; phylum Chordata; class Actinopteri; order Lophiiformes; family Lophiidae; genus Lophius; species Lophius americanus. The sequence goes on from JBBDHG010000116.1 coordinate 2,220,106, forward strand.
TGTACTACAAGAAGGTGAGACAAACACACATTTCTGCTTCGATCACTGATCAGCCATAACATTATAACCACTTGATTGACAATGTGTAAGTCTCCTTTTTTGGCATAAAACTAGACCTGTGATGTCACTGTGTGTTCTGACACCTTTCTGTCAGAACCAGGATTTGCTTTTCTGTAATTTCACCTGCGGTAGCTCTGGATCAAACAGCACACGCTGGTCTCGGACTATTTTTGGGTGGTTTGTGATCATGAACTGGTCTTGGTTATCAATTACCCTGAAGAAACGGGTCTGAAGCGACGAGTCTGGAGAGACGAGTCTGAAGAAACGTGTCTGGAGAGACATGCCGGTAGAGACGAGTCTGGAGAGACGAGTCTGGAGAGACGAGTCTGAAGAAACGTGTCTGGAGAGACATGCCGGTAGAGACGAGTCTGGAGAGACGAGTCTGGAGAGACGAGGCTGAAGTGTGATTAATCTCCAGAAATACACAGATACACACACAGATAGAAATGCTCACTAAGAATCAGTTCGCTCCTGCCTCCCTGTGTTTATACGGCGTTGAGCTATGAAAGTCCTCCCCTGAAGTCAGTCACTGTCACTTCATTGTTTCTCCAAGACCAGATTCCTGCTTCAGCCTCAGTCATGGCTCATATGGGTCTCCTCTCTCTCGTCTTTCATGTTAAGTTTTCTGTGGATTTCAGGCATTACTAAAGATCTTGATTTGTAAAAATCTACAATATTTGTCCTAGAAGCCTGTTTAAGTCTTACATTTAGTAAGAATCAAATATTTACAATACAAACTGTGAAGCTCCAGGAGCTGCAGCATGCCAAGAACACAGGCAATTAAAATCCATTGGCTCAAGTTTAACCTTTTCTTCATGCGCTCCCACCTTAATGGCACAGATATAGCCGCTTACCTCAACTGGTGACATCATATTTACCGATAACCAGGAAGCAGAAGGAAATCTGAATAATCTGGATAAGACTAGTGTTTATTTACTTACAATTTCAGCTTCCATGGTTCTCGTTAGCGTCCCTCAAGTATGATAACTGAGGTTAGAGAGTCATCATACCTATTGTTTACTCATTTCAACTAACTACAAACTAATCGGGATATTAGACACAGGAAAAGACTTCATAGAAAAAAACCCTGACACATCTCCCCTCGTCAGTTTCAACAAACGTGCGAACATGATGACATACCTCTGCACATTTTCACTTCAGATATGAATATCATGTTATATTATATGATGATACGAGCAAAAACAGTGTATATGATGCCATTTATGTAAAAACAAAGCCGTCCTCAGTTTTAACTACTTTCATATTTCATTTAAAGTGTGTAAAAGTGTGTAAAGTGTGTTAATTTATAAGTAATGTAAAGTGATTTACAGACTTCTTTCCTGTGTTTAAGATTGTTTCCTTTTGTTGTTTTTTAGGCAACATACTCGCCGTACCGCGATCGCATCCCGCTTCAGATTGTGCGGGCGGAGGTGGAGCTGTCTGCCGAGGAGAGGGCCTACCTCACCGCAGTGGAGAAAGGTACTTTAAGCTTCAATAAAATTCCCATCCTTCATACTGGCCCGGCTTATCCAACCAATCACAGTTCACGATTGAACCCAGCCTCCCTCTGCCTTCCCAGGTGACTATGCCGGTGTCAAACATGCCCTTCGCGAGGCGGAGGTCTACTACAATATGGATGTGAACTGCTTGGACCCCCTGGGCCGCAGCGCGCTCCTCATCGCGATCGAGAACGAGAACCTGGAGATCATGGAGCTCCTGCTGGACCATGGGATCCACACAGGCGACGCCCTCCTCTATGCTATCAGGAAGGAGGTGGTGGGCGCTGTGGAGCTGCTGCTGTCGCATCGGAGGCCCAGTGGGGAGAAGCAGGTGTGTGGATGCATGTGTGTGTGAGTGTGTGTGTGTTTGTGATCTTGATTGGTGATTCCATTCATGGTGAGGCTTCATGTTTTGTTGTGCAGAGGAACATTTAACGGCTTGTTTATAGGCACAAAAAACCACTTCGGAGAAGTTTGTGTACGTTAAGGAGAGACTCCTTGCGATAAAGCAGACAGTACACCGAGTCAAAACTCTGTTTTGACTGAGCTGATTGTGCCGCTTCGTTGATGCAGAGCCGGAGCTAAGCTAAAAGCTAGGGGAGGTGGAGGTACAAGCCTTTTATAATGGATCCTCATGGATCCTTAATGGATACTAACAAGTGTGAGGAGTTGGCAGCACTTGTGAAGCACCAGAGAATCAATCGTGAGTGTAGTCTCATGTGTATCACAGGGACATGGTTTTCCAGTGGCACTCCTTAACTTGTGTGGATCTACCAGGCTTCACGGCGGTAAGAGCTGATAGAGCAAGCGAAAAAGTAATGGAAGCATTTTTTCATGTGAACAATAAGTGGTGTAACCCCGGTGACATAACAGTGAAGTGAAGATCTGTTGTCCGGATATTGAATCGTTGGCAGTTGGTCTTAGACCTTAATATGCACCGAGGGAGTTGTCTCACATCGTCGCCATTGTTGTTAACATTCCAGCTCCAGCGGTGTCTGACAGTCGCGAGATCGTCACAAGACTGCAGACCAGCTCCTTGATACATTTATTACAAAATCGGGGGATTTTAATCATGTAACCCCGACGTCTCCCCTGACTGGCTTCACACTGTATGATGACTGTCCCACAAGGGAACATAAGACAATTGATCTGATTATATTGTAACATCAAAGGGACTTACACTGCCTCAGCTCTACCACTGTTGAGCAGATAAGATCACAGCCTGGTCTTTCCTTAGCCCTCTTACAAACCATGAGCTCTGAGGCAGGCTACAACCAACCACTCATTCAGGAAATTAACCCTCATCGAGGCCAGCGAGCCTCTAAGGGCCTGTTTAGAGTGTGGAGACTGGACTATACTGCTGGAGCCAGAGAGGAACAGCAACAACATCATGGACATTGACAGTGTGGTTGATTGCACTATGGACTACATCAATTTCTGATGGACCTGGTGATAACAGCAAAGATTGTAGGCTGCTATCCAAATAATGAACCTTGGATCACCAGTGATTCAGAACAGCAACACCAGAGAGGTGTGAAAGGTGAGGATGAGGGCCATCACTGGCTACAAACAGAAGAACAGCCAAGCATTGGGTTAAGCCAATAAGGCCAATGAGTTAAACCTTTTTCACAGAAGGTCTGACAAACAGTCAGTGTCTGCCCGGACTCACCCGAGATCTCTCCAACCACCTCAGATGCGGCTTCTCCTTCTCCATCTCCTCCACACCCTGGATTCCTGCCGCATGTCATGGTCGGGTCTGTACCTACTTGGATGAGCCTGGTAGCAATGTGAGGATTGATCCAAAAGTACTTTGATATTGGGCGATTGGGGCTTGTGTTGGGGTTGGACAGGAAAGAAAGTACAGGGACCTGACAAAAGCCTTCAGTGACTGGATTGACATGAACTGCCTCCTAATGAATACATCTAAGGAAGACTAAGGAAATGGTCATTGACTTCCGGAGGCAGAAGCCCTTCCAATAGTGAGTCACGTTCCGAGGGGAGGACAATGTGATGGTGCACACCCATAAGAACCTTGTTGTTCACCTAGACAGCAAACTTGACTGGTCTCACAATAATGATGTCATCAACCTTAAAATGACAGAGCAGACTCTTTTTACTTACGAGGCTCATGTTTATCAGTCAGTGATGGCGAGCATTCTGCTTTATGCTGTTGTCTGCTGGGGAGGCAGCATTAAAGACAAGAACACAAGGAGGCTGGAAAAAATGGTAAAAATGGACTCACTCAGGGCTGTTGTGGAGAGGCACCGACAGTAAGATGCATTTCATCTTGGACAGCATCAACCACCTTCCCCACAGCAACTGCAGCCATCGTCCCATCTCTCTACGATGCAGGACTGAGAGGTTCAGGAGGTCCATTGTTCCTACCACCAGTAGGATGTTTAACACCCTGATCAAAGAGGAGGTCTCTATACAGAATTAGTTATTTAATTTCCCTTGTGACAACAGAGGGGCCTGTTTATAGACTATTTATTTCTTTATTTAATACTTAGCCGTTTTCCTGCATTATTGACTCATTATGTACGAGGTGCTGGACGACCGAATGACCCCATAGGATGAATAAAGTATTTATTTATCTTGCTCACATTACTTTTGCACATATTTTATTTATTCACAATGTCCTTAACTATTTTTGTACTTTTTTCATGTTTTTTCTCCAATTTATGCACAATTTTCATGTTACTTTTAATTATGTTTTGTTTTCCCCCTTCACCCGGCTTCTTCATCCATCCTCCCACGCTCTCAATCTTCCTGTCCTTCATCTATGCTCAACTCCGACAAAATTATGCTCTCTCCATCAGCTGCTCACTCCAAATTGATGGTGGCCGCAAGGGAGTAATAAAAGATTGCAGGAAGGTTGAGATCTGAAGCAAAGAGGAGATGTTGGATGGAAAAGAGGGAAAGGATGTTTGAGAAAACAGAAAGGGAGGGAGAGGTAGAGATGAGGAAATATTACTCTGAGTGCGTCACTGCATTTAATAATAATAATCATTTATTATGTAATTATTTCCTGTACTATATTAGACGAACCACAAAAGTAATTACGTAACTCTAGTTCTTCTGTGGTGTAATTACGTGACTCTAGTGCCTCTGGGATGCAAATATGTAACTCTAGTGCCTCAATCATCTAATAACGTAACTCTAATGCCTTTATGATGCAATGACATAACTCTAGTTGACTGATGATGTAATGATGTAACTGTAGTGCCTCCATGATGTAATGATGACACTCTAGTGCCTCTGTGATGTAATTAAGTAACTCTAGTGCCTCTATGATGTAATTGGGTAACGCTAGTGCCTCAATGATGTAATGATGACAATCTAGTGCCTCTGTGATGTAATTAAGTAACTCAAGTGCCTCTATGATCTAATGACGTAACTCTAGTGCCTCTATGATGTATTGATGTAACTGTAGTGCCTCCATGATGTGATGATGTAACTCTACTGCGTCTGTGGTATAATGATGTAACTCTAGTGCCTCTATGATGCAATGATGTAAGTCTAGTGACTCTGTGCTCTAATGTTGTAACTCTAGTGCCTCTATGATGTAACTGTAGTGCTTCTATGATGTAATGTAACTCCAGTGCCTCTATTATCTGCTGATGTAACTCCAGTGCCTCTATGATCTAATGATGATCAAGACACAACGATGCCTCAGCAACATAATTACTATAGTTAAAATGAAAATTGAACACAAGAATAGATAAATCTAATCGGTATCATATATTCACTTTAGTATGTGGACGACTTCCTGACTAACAGCATTTATCCGACAAATACGGAGGAATTCTGCAACAACATTCAGAAGTGTGTTTCCTCAAACACTCCTCCTTTAGATTAAGTGCAACGACTGTGTGATCAGTGTTTGGAGGATCCTCTGATCCATAGAGTAAACAGTTAAGATGTACTAGTGACTAACTCAGATGTAAGGAACAGTGTACACCGATCAGCCATAACATTATAACCACATACAGGTGAAATCAGGAGGGGAGCAAACATTACTACTTGTTGTTTGATCCCACAGAAGATCTACTGTAGCACTTAACCGTCCAATACGAGGCAAGTTTTTATAATGTTATAGCCGATTGTTGGATTTTATTGTTATTATTCTCACATATAGGTCAGTCCTCACGGGAGCGTATTCTCAACAGGCCTCATCACCGGCAGCAACAAAGAGATTTAGTGCATGAAAAATCTATCAAATCAAAAAGGATCAACAAATACATTTCATTGTTTTTGTTTATATTTACTCTTTCCTCTGTCTTTCTCTTTTTTCATGAGTGTGTCAACCGGCGTCTGATCTTTTCAAACCGTATGATATTGTTTTCTGTGCCTGTATCAAATGTGCTTTTTAATTAAAATGTATATAATGAAGCTAGATGAAAGAGATATAGCGTGAAATGATAGTAGTCCGATAGACATATAGTCTAAGGGACAGTGAAGGAGGACATGGAGGAGAAAGATGGGAGAACAACAGATAGAGGAGGGGAAAGGGGTGAATGTGGTAGAGAGAGGTGGAAAGGGGAGAGAGAGGGGGCAAAGAGGAGAGAGAGGGGCGAGAGAGAAAGACGCATGGAGAGGAGGAGCTCTTCGCTTCGTTCTCCCACCAAGAATTAAAAGACTGAACACGTGTTCGCTCCACTCCGCGTCAATCCCTCCTCTTCCTCATGTCTGCTGCTCCTTCTGCTCCTTCTGATGTCTGTGTGTGCGCGTGTATATGTTTGTGTGTGTATGTGTGTGTGTGTTTGTAAACATGTATTTATGAGAATTGTTGGATTTGGATGCCTTATGTTAAGAGACATGCTCATTTTCAGTTTTGTTTAGTAAGGCCGCCCAGATGTTTAGTTTATTAATGACGATAGACTTTAAAATGTGTCCATTATCCACCGTCCTCTGCATCTTCATCTGTCACACCAACCAACTGCATGTCCTCTTTCACCATATCCAGACACCTCCTCTTCGGTCATATCCTTTCTCTCCTGCCTGGCATCTCCCTCTCCAGCGTCAGGTCCAAACCACCTCAGTCTGGTTCTTCTTACTTTATCTCCTAACCGTCCTGCTTTCTCTACGGACCACAATGCCTTCTGCCAACATCACAGTCCACGGAGACTTCTGCCTGACCTCATGTATTCATCACCATAGCAAACATGTAGGGACTCAGAGCTGATCCATGGTGCAGTCCCATCTCTGTCTTCAACCCATCCGTCATTCCTACTGCACACCTCACCGCTGTCATACTGCTCCCAGACATTTTCTCTACTACTCTTCTTCTCTGTCACTCCTGACTTCCTCATCCAATAACACAAATCCTGTGGCCCCCTTCGTATGCATTTTCTAAATCCGCAAAGATAAATCGATGCTGCTGCCAGTATCATGATAAAAAATAAAGTTCTTGTGTGCAAATTAATCTCTTTTAATGTAAATTATTTAGTGGAGGGTCAGCTGTGAAAAAAATGGAGGTTTGGACTTTGAACTCTTTTATCATCATATATCTGTTATCCTCTCTCTCTCTCTCTCTCTCTCTCTCTCTCTTTCTCTCTCTCTCCCTATGTATGTTTTCTCTCTCTCTGGTCTACCTTGGATGACAAACAACTTGCTTTTATGTTGGTAATAAAACCCTCTTTCACTCTCGTGTACAACAGCCCTATTCACATTCATGTCAACGTCAGCCATAATCAATTTTAAAGAGGAAGTGACCGTCGACTGTTAAACGCTTGTCATAAAGTCACTTTGTTTAATCTTCTTGCTGTTGTTTAATTTGATTCAGTTCTGAAATTATAACTCCTTTAAGAAATAAGAGTTCCTTTAACGCTGTTATCTCTTCTTCCCCAGGTTCCCTCACTGATGATGGACAGCCAGTTCTCAGAGTTCACCCCAGACATAACTCCCATCATGCTCGCTGCTCACACTAACAACTACGAGATCATCAAGCTCCTCGTCCAGCGGAAGGTTTCCACACGTTCCCGTCAGCGGGGGTCTTAGTCGACCTCTAGCGTGAAGAGTGTTGAATCATTCCTTGACTAGATTCTGTCTGTGATGGTTGATCCTGTATTCTGTTCTTGTTCTGTTAAGGTCACCATTCCCCGACCACACCAGATACGATGTGACTGCGTTGAGTGTGTATCAAGTTCAGAGGTGAGAGATTTTTGCTCTATATTGGTGTTTGTTTGCAGGAAATCAATATAATCCTTCCATTTCATCTACTCACTTCAATCAGTTCCAGGACCTGGCACACCCAGATCCTCTCTTTCACCTGCTACCCATACTGCTTTTCACCTAACAACAACTTCAATCCCAGCAAGGGTTTGATCCAGAATCTTCCTTGGCTCATACATTTTAGACTTTTAAGACTTTTTGTTTCAAATCTGGCCTCCTTTGGATGGGAGAGAGAAACAGCTCCACTCCGAGCTTCCTCTTGATCGCTCCGTTTTCATCCTATCTCCAAGGCGGAGCTCGGCTACCCTACAGAGAAAGTTCATTTTGACTGCTTGTATTTCTAATTTCTGGTCATCCCCCGGAGCTTATGGTCATGGATAAAGGTTGGAGCCAATACTTACTGCTAAATCGAAGGGTTTGCATCCCAATTCAACATCAAAAAAGACAGTCAGATACAACGTTGGTCTGCATCACTGCTGATGCTGCACCAAACCACCCCACCGCCTCAGGCTTCTGGACCCAAGAGCAAGACTGAGGCTCAGGAACAGGTTTAGGAGGGTTTATTTAAAACTAGCTGGACAAGTTTCTTGAACTCCTTGACATCCACAGGTCTTTTTAAATCCAAGATCTGTTTTCGTTACTGGACTTGGTTCTGCTAGATGCAGTTGAAGCCAAAACCACACAGCTTATACGGAGAACATAAGAATAGAGGGTGAGAAACCCCCCTAGAGTTGGGCTTCACTTTTTTTCCTGACATTAGTCAGACTGCATGACCATGGCTGAGGGTTATGACCGAGGGTTATGCTGCACCAAACTACCTGCAGGCTGAAGGGAGCAAACAAACAATTTCTGCCTGAGAGCAATAGAAATCAGACATGAAGGTGAAGCTTCCTAAACGTATCTGAGGTTAATACCCTAGCTGAGCCCAGGCACCTTATGAACGATCCTCATCTCAGTCAAATGTTTCCATAATTGCACGTTATTGGTAAAAATGAAGAAATCATGACCATAGGTGATGGAAGGAACCTTGAGCTGATGAATCCTGACCGTTGCCTCCAGTGTTGACTTCAACCTGACAAGAACGTCTGATACAACACCGTATTATTGATCACACACAAAGCAGCTGCTCACCCCTGAACTGGAGGGAGTAATTCATCCATTTCCAGCAGATAACTAAAGAGTCAGAGTAGTGGGTCCTGACTCTAATGTCACACTTTTGTACACTGGAAGCTGGAAAAGGTTCCATGTTGGGCCTGAAGATTGGGGATGGAAGAAACCAGAAGAACCACGTGATTATGTATTTGTTGGTTTGATCTTAAATTGATAAATTAGTCTTTCCCTTCGGTTTTTTTCTTCTCTCTGCTTATTTAGGTCGACAGTCTTCGGCATTCACGCTCAAGACTCAACATCTACAAAGCTCTGGCCTCGCCGTCCCTCATTGCGCTGTCCAGTGAGGATCCCATCCTCACCGCCTTCAGACTAGGTTGGGAACTCAAAGAGCTCAGTAAGGTATGGCTATCGGTACCTTGGACCTGGATGAATGATAATGTACACAAACATTTGGACCTGTATAGAGTCGTTAGAAGGACTTTTCCTCCCAGGGCAGAATAGTGGCAAAGTAAGCAGCTCAAAATGACATGGCTGCCCGGGGCTCTGACATAACATGGGACAGCTGTCCTTGAATTTGATGTAGCAGTTGTTTAAAAACTGTTCCCCGTTAATCAAACAATAGTTACCCTTTGTGCGGGGCCACCCCTAGCCAACTTGGTGAATGAATGAATGTCCAGAACAAGTTGAGACTATCTTCTCTCTATCTAATGCGGTGATGAAACCTGAGGTGAATTATGTTCATAATTTGACTTTAGACTTTTATTTTAGCATACCTGCAGGTGAAGCTCTGCAGCGCTCTGCATCGCTCTACATCGCTCTGCATCGCTCTGCATCGCTCTGCATCGCTCTGCATCGCTTTGCATCGCTCTGCATCGCTCTGCATCGCTCTGCATCGCTCTGCATCGCTCTGCCTCCTGAGATTGCTCTCTCTCTCTATTGGATCAAATGATGGACTCTCTACGTGCCTGCAGGCATTGCTCCCGGCTGATGGTGCCCCCCCATGAAGCCTTAATCAAAAGCGTATTCTGCATATAGGAAGGGGCGAGCCTGCCCATGGGCCCCCTTTGGTAGGACATAAAAAGAACTTTCATCAAAGATCACAGGATTTCATTAAGACTCTTGTTCCCCCCGGAGCCGTGAATGCACCAATTCGTGTGATGTCTGGAGAAGCAGCTGTGTAATGTTAAGAAAGGGGACCCATGATTTGCCGTAGTGATGTGTCCAAATAACAACAAATGCATTTCCTGTTGATTTAGACTGCGTCATTTTAGGGAGCATTTTCAAATTGTTCTAAATTGGTCCAAATGTTGCAGAATGCTTGGAAGATTCTAGACATCAAACAGACGCCCTTGAAGTCTATTTACAAGCTATTTACATTATGATAGGCTGATAGAATAGATATTCCAGTCCAAGTTCTACACTCTGAATACCTGCTCCTTCTAATATATTTAAAAAACGATGTATCCCTCTGTCAATAAAACGTGTGGATATGGCAGATAAGATGGACAGCACTCTCTTTGTCAAAGTGGGTAGAACTGTCGCCTCACGCAAGAAGGTACCTCATCTGGGTGCTTTTCTGTTTTGAGTGCATTGTTGTCTTGTGTTTTCATTGGTTCCCTCCGGATACTCTTTCCCAGAGTCCAAAAACATGCAGTCAAGCTGAATTGGTGCCGCTTAATTGCCAGTAGTTGTGGTTATGAGTGTAAATGGCTGTATGGAGGCTCGTCCAGGGTGTATCCCTGCCTGCAGCCCACTAAGCCGCGTTAGGCTGAACGACCCTGAGCAGGATAAGCATTTGAAGAAAATAAATGGATTCTTGGTTTTTTTCCGACCTCTACCATTTTCCTCTTTCAGGTGGAAAATGAGTTCCGTCAGGAGTATGAGGAGCTCTCACAACAGTGCAAACGCTTCGCCAAAGACCTTCTGGACCAAGCCAGAAGTTCTAGAGAGCTGGAGACCATTCTAAATCACAGAGACAACGATCAAAGTGAGGAGCTGGACCCTAGACAGTGCCACGACCTGGCCAAGCTCAAACTGGCCATCAAATACCACCAAAAAGAGGTAGGGAGCCACCTGGATAGTCACTTCTGAAAACCTGAGCCACTTAAAAGTCTTAAAGACACAGTTATCCTCCTGAAACTTTGGGTCAAGGTGGTACGCCTTCAGGTAGAGGTAAATAATGCAAAACTTTTCGGTGGCTTACTGTATTGACTTTAATAACATTTCGGATAAATTGTATTTCAAGTTAATTTGCTTAATTTACATGCTGGACAATTTGTAAAAAAAAAAAGTTTTTAATTCTTATGCTATAGGGCCTTACTCATAGGCTAATTTGTTGAAGAGTTAATACTAACAAGGAAACACGTAAAAACTTAAACTCTATAGTTTTTCAGAATAATACATGCATGTATGCCAGTTGTGTTATGGCCATGCTAATACAATCATTTTCTGTAGGCATACATGGTATCATAGTGAATGTTGGTAGCATATATATCTAAATATGCTAATAAGCTAACATGATAAAAAAAATGGCATATCATTTCAATAGTGTTTGTCGAATTTGACTTAAATTTATACTTAATTTATTATGCTTCAATATGCTGAATAGTAGGACATGCCTCTGAACCTTCTTAAAATAAATATCAATTTAATTGATCAACTTAGTCAGACAAATACCTGAAAGTCATAAATCCTCTTTCACATCGGCCTCCAAGGGAAGAGACAGGACAACTACATCGGTTAAATATGATCCATTTTTCTTTGACTTCACACTTATCATACACAACGGTAATAGAAATCCCACAGGATGGATATGAATAAATGGTGATTGATGGGAAAATGAAAATATCCCCTTTGCTCCACTTATTTCTGAAGTCTTTCCTTATGTTGTTTCTGGCGGATGATGTTTGCCAGATGACCTTTTAGATTGATACTGACATTGTAATGGTCCTGATGGATCTGAGTGGCAAGATTCGGGGATGAGACTCGTTCCTGTGCGTACCGGGATCTTCTCTGTTATAACAGATCTGCCTGTAATAAACCCATATATTTAAGAAAGACAAATTTGACTATTCGAGTTAATTAATTTTCATGAAATGATCAGAAGACAAAGTTTTTCTTCATCTGAAAAGAGGAAGCATAAAAGGCTAATACACATATTTCAATTAACGATTCATTAGGTAAATGTTTTGGAAAATGGCGACGGAGGAGAAGAGAGGATGCCAACTGCAGAGAGGACAGTCAGGGGAGAATTCTGCTGAGCCCTGGGTTCAGGCCACCATTCCAGAACTGGCTCTCAGTAGGAATCTTCCCTGAAGGGTTCGTCATTGCTTCTTGGCCAAGAACTGCCGAGTCAGTGCCTGCGTTTGCATCAGTGGGATGATCAGCCGGCTTTGGTCGGATGCCTCTTCGTCACAGCAGCTTAATTATCAGTTGATATGCGGGACAGTAATTTAACTGAAAGAAGCACAATACATGTTTGGCTAACTTTTTGGGACAGATGAGGATTTCTAAGAATATTTGCAATGCAGTTTTTATTATATAGTCAACAAGGAAAACTTGATTGTTATTTTAAAATTCATGGCCCGTGAGCAACAGTACTATAGAAAAGAATATTATTGAACTCTAATGGTGCGGAGATATACTTCTACATTGAAAGATAAGAAGATGGATTACTCTTCACTCTGTTTGTGATCAAACAAATGCGTGGTTATTGAACTAAGGGACGCAGCAAAGTCAACGTTATAATAATGAATCAATAAAACAAAGATTTATCAATTTAATGAGACCGTTCTTAGACTTACTAATGAATAAAGAAGCCTATATTAGAAGTCATTCATCCATATTCACAAGAACATGTGCATCGATGTACAGTAGAGAATGATTTCAGATGTTCATGGATCTACTGAGGCATTAAGGGTAGGATCCAGACCAGGGTAGATTAAAATGATGTGACGCACTTCAGGTGCCATAGCTCAGTCACAGTAGTTTGGATGGAGGGTGGATCTCCTCAAAAGGTATATTTTCCGAGGTGTAGAATCATAACACAAACTTTTATATGTCTATAAGGACAAATTAATATTTTCTTTACACCGGAAAGGCTGTCGGAGGATTTATTGTCTTTGGGTTGAAGAATTGAAACTTTCACACTCTGAGGAGGGCAGACATTGCCGGGCCTTGGCTCATGAGGTCTCTAACATTTATGGCAGGGACCCATCTCCATGACAGAAGAGTAGGGGTAGGAGTGAAGGAAAGGGTTTATAAGATGGTAGTGAGAGCAGCTCTGCTCTATGGTTTAGGGACGGTGGCACAAAATGATGCTTTACACTTTCATATATTGGATTAATAAAACCAGCAGCCTATAATATTCAATATAAATGAAAGTATATTACCACTATATAGACATAGGAAAAGCACAAGTGGAACATTTATTACATCTGTATGGCAAACTGTATGTGGGTTTATATAAATATGTTTTATTAGGCATAAAAGTTCATTTAGGCGTATCTATGTCCATATGCATCAATTATTGCACACGGTTGAACTGTTTGCGGTTGCATTTCCCTGTCTTTATGTGATTGAGTGACTCTCCTCTTGAGACTTGTCGGAGGAGAGTGAAGGTGGGAGACACTGAGAGACGGGGGCACTGAGCAGGTGAGTTAGTAGAGTAAAGGGGAGGGGGAATGGGCCGGAGAGGAGAGGCATTGAACCGAGGGAGATAACGAGCTAGAGATACTGCAAGCGGATAAGCAAGAATATTCGAAAAGGAGAGATTTAATGGGTGAGAAGGATAGAGAGCTGGAGGAAGGACGCTAGAGATGGAGTAGATTTAGAGAGAGGGTTAGAAAAGACCTTGAGGCGATCTTTCCATCCGTCCGCCCGCTGTCTGCTCCCCGCTGTCCTCAGCTGTCTTTGAAGGTATCGGGTCTGAGAGGAAGAGTGAGGTGAGGAGAGGATGGATGACGGCAGCCAGAGGACATATGGAGTAAAACTGAAGTGACTCGTCTCTCTCAGGAGGAGAGATGTGAAATAAATATCTTCAGATGGAGGATGCTGTTGGGGAGAGAAGGCGTGATGGCTGGGGTAAAGATGTATTTATCGTTTTTAATTAGGTTGCAACAAGAAGGAATTTTTTGTTTCCACTACACACAACATTTTTTTTACGCCTCTCCCAAAGTTGGCGATCATGTCCGTATACGAGAGGGTTCGACGGAGGGAATGCTCCTTCCACTTCCACAACCGCTGGGTAGAATTCAATCAAATTTCACACTCTTTGTCTGGGACCCACGTTTGCGTCCCACAAATGGTTTCTTCAATTTTGAAATTTTAATAAGTTTAGAGGAATTTGAACTTCGGCAATTTTTGCTAATCTGCTATAATTCTGCTTAGGCAACGGAGATTATCTATAGCTGCTTGACAGTCTGATGTCAATTTATAGAGATTTTGGTCTATACACCTGAATGTTTCCTATAAACAAAGAATCAGAATCCTTGAAAAGAAAGATAAAAGAGGGAAAAAAGGTCAAATTTATATTTATGTTTTATGTATGTTTCATTAAATCACAAGCAAAATGACTATATGTTACTATAAAATGGATTATTTTCAAATCTTACCCACATACAGCTTAGTGCGAGGATGAAAGGGTCTAACTTTGGGAGTTCGGTTGTATACTATACACTCAATCAATCTTTATTTATATAGCTCCAATTCACAACGACAGTTGTCTCATGGTGTTTTCCAGAAAGAGCAGGTCTAGACCAAACTCTTTATATAATTATCTACACAGACCCAACAAATTCCTCCTTGAGCAGCACTTGGCGACAGTGGCGAGAAAAATCTGCCTTTTAACGGGCAGAAACCTCGAGCAGATCGAAGACTCAGGGTGGATGGCCTACTGCCATGACCGGTTGGGTTTGAAAAGAGAGAGAGAGAGAGAGAGAGAGAGAGAGAGAGAGAGAGAGAGAGAGAGAAAAAGAGAGAGCGGCAAGGATACCAGCTTATGCTATTCCACTTTCTTCCGCTTCTCCAGGGTTTGGCTGCGGCAGCAGCAGGGATCCCAGGTTGATAATAACATTAATAATAATGTAACATTTAGCGATAGCTTATGAGGAAATACTATACAATGATATTAATAATAATAATAATAATAATAATATTTATCATCATCATGACCATCTTGAAATCAGTGGACATCGGTTTATGTATTATTCACTAGGGGGAGCCTTTTTAAGAATAACATTGTTTTTCAGCCATCATAGCTGGTTTACTCTAGCTATGATGCATATGAATCGACTTAAGGAGAGCGATCTTATATATCATATTTTACTCTAAAAGTTCATATTTTTCTCACAAGGGGGAGCTTTCTTTACAAAAACAACTTTGCATCGGATATCATTTCCCATGTACAGTCAGGAGTACAATCAGTGGGTTTGCTTATACAACGCAGAGGATTGGGGACTTTTCAAGGTTTTACCTTACCTGTCGGGGACGACAGCAAGGCTGTAGTTTGTCTTGAAGTTGATGTTGGAAGCAGAAAAGATTGAAAAGCGTTAGTATCTGAGTGACTTTGATCAGGGCCAGATTGTGAAGATGAGACCTCTGGGTCTAAACATCACCAGAACTGCAGGTCTTGTTGGGTGTTCCTAGTCTCCAGTGGTTGGTATCTACCAAAGTGGTCCGAGAAGGGGCACCTGGTGAACTGGTGACAGGGTCACGGACGCCTAAAACTCACTGATGCACGTGGGGAGAGAAGGTTAGCCCCTGTTTCCTGATCCCACAGAAGATCTACTGTAGACAAATTACTGAAAAGGTTAATGTACCCCCCTTCATTCTTAACCTAATGACTTCCAGGAAGTAAAGGATCAGCCGCCAGATACCACTGCAGACCTTCAGAGTCTGGTGGAGTCCATGCCTTAGTGAAGGAGAAGGATGAGGAGAGGAGACAAAGTTAGAGACAGATGGAGCAATCACTGGTGTCTGAGCTGAATAGCTGTGGTGCTAACCTGCCCTCGTGTAGCTCTAATGGCTAAATGCATCATTCAGCCTCGGTAAGCGGGAGAGATAACTGAGGACATTTGCATATAGATAGAGAACTTTAAAAACAATGAACAGATAATTCAACATGAAGCTCCAGATCAATGTCCCTCAAAGACCAGAATATGTTGTCAATGTGTGCACAGATGGTGAGCAGTCATACAGAGCTGGATCCCTACCTACGATCCTCAAATGAATCCTACTCATCTCAATATATTTCTAAAACTATAGATTCTACTGTAGATAGACTCATCGCCATATTATCCCGGATGTACTTCCATGATTCCTGCACCCTTCATCACAGTGAAACACGTTTGACCCACTGCAAACTACAAACTACAAGCTGTGAAAAAGTATTGGACCCTCTACTGATTTCTGTTTTTTTGTGTATATCTCAGACTAAACTGTGTCAGATCCTCAAACAAGTAAAAATAAGTAAACAAGAACAATGTGAGGGTTTAAAGGATGATTAAGGTCCAGAGTTTGACTAGGAAACTCCAAATTATTCACTTTTGCCTTCTCCTCATCACTCTCCCATGATGCCTTTTTAACACATTGGGTTTGGAACAGTGGATCCATGATCCCTGACCTTTATTGAGGTGAGACCTGCAGTTCCTTGATGTTTTCTATCTCCTTCTGTGACTTTGTGAATGAGTATTCATTGCAATTCTGGAAGGTGGTTAACTTCTCCTAGGTTCACTATTGTTCCAAATCTTCTACATCTGTAGATAATGTTTCTCACTATGGATCTGTGGCGTTCTGGAGGCTTAGAAAACAGCTTTGGATCCATTCCCAGACTGATGGATTTCAATCAGCTTCTGGAATTTCTGTTGATTTTGGCATAGTTCGCTACCGGTCTATACACTTTAGAGTCTCATTGAGGGTCTCAAGTCCAAGGGAGCCATGAATGCACCGCATGGAGAAACAGCTTTTAAGATAATCATTGATGGATGCCATGATGGATGAATGTTTGTAAGTATGTATGTATATATGGATGGATGGATGAATGTATGGATGGTTAGATGGATGGATGGATGGATAGATGAATGGATGGATGGATGGATGAATGGATGGATGGATGGATGAATAGAGTTTTTCGCAGGTTCCCCTTACTTGACTTGAATGATCCCAGATGACATTCAGCAGTTTTAGACTCCCCATAACAATATCATTGAACAAAAAAGTGTATAAAAATAATTTGAAGAAGTAGCGTTGTGCAGAAGCACATTTGTGTATAATTTGTTTAAGATAACTCTCTAGTGCTGAAATCACAGATTCGTATTGTCCTCAGCTTTCCACACCACAGACAGTGGTACGCTAATTACCCAGGCTCTCCTGTGTGATGACTGACACGGCCTGCAGGACGCCTTCACTGAAGAAGGCCCGCCGTCTACCGCGGGAGGTATGATTGGTTGCAGCGCTGGCGAAGCTGTCCTTTGAGCAAGAGTCATAGTGGAAATCTTCTTTTTCAAAACATCCCGTGGTGATCTGGAAAGAGCCAGAGCGAGTCTGTGTCCTGAAAACAGACGTCACATTTGGAGCGAGGAGGGAGGAGGGAGGAGGGAGGAGATGGGGGGAAAGGAGGGGGGAGATGGGGGGGAAGGAGGGAGGAGATGGGGGGAAAGGAGGGGGTTGATCAGGAAGCAGAGAGGACGTGTCGGCGATTACAAAGGTAAAGTGCTAAGAAGTGGAGATGAATAGGTTTTGCAGGAAGTAGATCTACTCTTTCTTAATGCTGGAAATATTCTTGGGTTATCTGTTGATCTGCCAAAGTATTCTTTGGCAGATCAACAGATAACCCAAGAATTTAGTTTTAGCTTTCACTACTACAAGTCTGAACCAGGGTTTAGGTTTCTGATCCACTTTGTACGTTTGATAGGATTAGCTTGTATTCAAGGACTTTGAAGAATTTTTCCTGATCTCTCTACTTCCTGTCGTGATCATCTATGAGGATACATCTCCCTACACTTGACTAATTTCTCTTCCTTTCGTCATTTTTAACGTTTTCTTTCTTATGTGTGTACTTGGTCTAAAAGTCTGAACCATCCAAACAAGTTTGTTCGCACTGTAAATGAACCAAAACCACAATCTCATTTTGTTCAACATTCATCAAGTTGTCTCATCTGGACTTAAGTCCAGGGGAGGTTTTACACCTGCAGGGTGGTCCAGGTCAACAAAAAACCCTAGACCAATGATGTTCTTGTGTGAAAGCCTTAACCCATTGCAGTCTGAGGTCATTTTGACCTTTGCCCTAATCCTAACCATAGGCCTTTTAAAACCAATTTAAATAATGTTCAACCTGCTGATGGTATGTATCTTTTTGAGTAGACCAACATCATCTCTGGGACCAGACATGATTTTAGGATCTAAAGGATTGAAGTACCAGGACCTGCACTGTACTTACATAGCACCTTTCCAGTCTGCTTGATCACACTGCACTTTACAACGTGTGTCAATATTCACCCAACCTTCCTCATGCAGTGTTGTCAGAGACTGATGTGGGAGGGGCCAATGATAATCATTCACACCATCTATCAACAACAATAGATCAGTCACAGGAAGTACTTGTGGGTTTAATATCTTACTCATGTAGACAGATGGATTAAAAGGGACAGTATAAACCCACCAACCCTCCTAATAGCATCCGACTCCTCTAACTCCCCTCTAAGCCACAGCCGCCCTAGTACGACACAGTATTTTTAACAATTTACCAATGCACTGACCAAAGAACCAATCAAACAACATATGAAGCAACCTACCGATGGACTGACACAACCTACCAACATAACATAACCCAAACTACCAAAAAATAACATGACCCAACCTACAAAAAAAGACATGAACTTACATACCAAACGGCCAACCAAGCATCGTACCAACTTGCCAAACTACATTGCTTGAAGAAATATATTATTTCCTGTAAGCAGAATAATAGTTTGAAATATACTGAAATGACTTATAATTTGTACCTAGGTTCATGACTTGTATAAACTTATTACTGCTCCACCACTATTTCTCTAAGTCTAAGACCTCAATCGGATGATATAAATACCTCCTACTTATTAAAGTCGGAAATATCTAGTATGCTGTTTTTTTAAATTCCAAATGTGAATGGGACGCTAACATCTGCTCATGCTGGCGTTTCCATGAGAGACTGACATTGAGGACGGAGACCAGCACTGACTGAGTCATGTGGTTAAACGGTGCGGGCAGGAAGTCTGTCCCCAAGGCGCCATGACAACCACAGATGTTGACAAACAAAGAGATGTCCAATCAGCCTGTCCAGACGCCGAGTGAATATCTGAGTGATCCTGCAGATGTGCTTGAGTCTCAGGAGGCAGGTGACGAACACACTTATATAAGCCTGCATACTCTCACCCTCCTCTCATCTTCTCTGCACCACCTCTCTCTTCGTCTATTTCATGCAAAGCTGTAACTGATGTTTTTCTCCGGGATGACCTCCTTTCACCATTCTGCTTAGTTCCTCTGCTGAGGAGATCATATTTTCATTTTTTTATTTTTGTCTCACTGTTGTAACGATGGAACAAAAACCACTTCACAGATTTTCTTGAAGCTTGGTAGGGGGCTCCTACATGTGGGTGGGAAGCACCTATTCATTTTACAAGGGTGACAAAGTATTCACCCCTTGAACTTTATATCTAGAGGCTCCAACTTTAGCAGCAACAACTCCACTCAACATTCCTCATATCTTGCGATCAGACTCTGACATAACTGTGGCGGAATCTTTACCCGTTCTCCTGGAGGGTTTATCTGCATGAACTGATATCATGCGGTTCCACCACAGCATTTCAGTTGTTCCGGTTCAGACTTAAACCAGACTACTCCAGATCTTTAATTGGATACCTTTCGATCCAATCAGACGTGGACCCAGTCGTTTCAACGGGAATGGAAAAATCTGATTGGATAAAACAAAGCTCACTTATATGAGCTGACTGGAAGTGACCACGGAGAGAAGAAATGAAACGGATGAAACGGATGGGAACAAACTATTCAAGTAGATGTCTCATTAAAATGCTTATCGAATTCTTTTTTTTTAATTTCCTGATAATATCTGGCCCTGACGGCCTGCTGCTGCCTAAGATTCTCCTTCAGAATTTTATGACATTCAACCAAACTCATTGCAGGCTCTCCTAGCCGTAAAGCCACAAGGGTCTGTCCTGATCCTCTCCCAATTTGAAACCTATTATAACCTCAATCTACACCGATACCTGTCCACTTTTGACTATTTTATAATGAGATTCTGTCCCAATACTTACTTCTGTTGAGCCGTATCGCAGCCTCATACTGTAGGGATCCATTTTTGACCACTTTTTAACCTGTTTCTTTCCCAGTACCGGCCCAATTTGGGCCACTTTGTACTATGACTGTGTCGGGATATTAGCACACTTTTGAATAACATTGTGACCGGATTTTGCTCCAAAATTAGCCTAATTTCAACCAAACCGTAACAAGATATTATCCTGATAAAGTCCACCTTTGGTCATACCTTAACCTGATTCTGTCCTGATACCCGCCCAATTTTGCACCATATCTTCCTCAGAATTCTCTGATATAGACTAGAGTTCATGGAAAGCTGTGGTGGCCATGAAACCCTTAAAGCACACGTCCACAAACATGCTAATTCCTCTGGGTGTGGGATGATGGCATTTGTGCCCAGAGTCTTTTAAATAGTGGACCCATGACCTCTGACCTTTACTGTGGTGATATAGGTCGGCGTTGTTCGGTGTTCTTTGTGACTTCCTGAATTAGCCGTCACTGTGCTCTTGTAGGACTTCAGTAAAGGGAACCTTTTAGTCCAAATCTTCTCCATTCATACACTATAACAAAGATTTGTGTAATTTGGGGTAAAGGTTTGGTTGACAGAATTTCCCAATGAAAATTGTAAAATATACAGAGATTGCTATGAAATAACAGATATGAAACTGTTTACTGTTTTACAAGGTCAAAACATGAAATGGCAATGAATGACAAATGACTTCATTTCACCTTGAACATTATTTAACAAATATATGACAGGCTCTTTCTGCAGAAACAACAATATTCTCTTGTTAAATGGACAAAGGTATTGTTTTACTGTAAAATTAAAAAATATTTTTCAGGCAAACCTGTAATTTAGACAGAATACTTTAACTTTAAGAAAAAACATATCATTATTATTTAGCACATTTATCTTATGGAGTTAGTACTTATATATTAGAAATCTGCTTTCTGACCACATTGAATAAAGTTATTTACTGTTTTTTTATTGAAGGTAATTCACCGTATCAACTGTAACGATATGCTGTTTTGAATTTTACCGACCTTTATTGTTGTCATTTGACTTTCTTTGTTTTTTACTCTCATTTCTTCTGACAATTTTTACTCTATAAATATTGTGCTGGACTGCGGATCTGTGGATTCTCACATCCTCAGAAGAACTAAAGCCACCATAGACTCAACACAGACAGTGGAAAATAGTTGGAAAGAAACGGACAGAAAGTGTAACAGAGAAACAACAACGAGAAAGAAAATATCTAAAATAAAACAGGAAATGGGCAAAAATCTGTGAGAGAAATGAGGCAAAAGATTTTCAAAATATAGCACTAGGTCCAAAAGTATGACTTATATTCCCAGCTGTCTTCTTCGGCAGCCTTCAACATGCCTGCCGGTTGGATGTTATGTCACCTGACAACCTTCTACGGTGTACGTATTTATATGTGCATGTGATGTACTATAAGCGGCGGTCGATGCAGATCACATCTCTGTTCTACTCCTCATGTCTCTGTGGTATTAATACATGCTGCCACACACTCATCATTCCACACACTCCTCTTTTCTTCCATCTTCCCCTCAATCATCCTCTCCTTCCTTCCTTCCTTCCTTCCTTCCTTCCTTCCTTCCTTCCTTCCTTTCTTCCTTCCTCACTCCACTCCTCTCTTCTTAACCTCGCCATCCATCCGACCAACACTCCGTTCTGAGTTTCCTAAATCTCTTTATTTTTTTCACTCTTCTTACTTCCTTTCTGCTACCTGCTTCCTTCTTCCCTTTTCTGTTCCTGATGCCTCCCACCTTCTTCATCTCATCCCACTCCTCATGTTTTCTTTTTTACACTTAGCTTCTACTATATATCCTCTCATTTCTTCTCCTGTCCTCGGGTGTTGTCTTAAACTCTTTGTGTTTAAGCGACTCTGCCAGCTTCCTGCCGGAGATCAATTTTATCTCTGCATGTGCAAAGATGGACGTCAAACTGACTTTTTCTTAGACTTCCAGAAAATCCTTGAACAGGACTTAGTGGACATTTTACATTTTTAATTTTTCTTCACTTTATTCCCCTTCCTTGTTTCACCCATCTTCCCTCCTTGATTCCACCTCTCTCTTTTCATCATTCTTGTTCTTCATTTTCCATTTCCTCTTTAATTCTTTCCTTTTTGTCTCATCTTCTTCTTCTTTCATTCATTCTAATTTTCTCTCCTTCACTTTTTTTGCATTCCCTTGTTCCATCCCTCTCTACTCTCATTGCATCTCTTCTCCATCATTCCTTTCTTTTTTTGTTCCTGCTCCTCACCCTCGTCTCCTTCGGTTACTCCACTTATAGCCCTGAGCCTGAGGAGTAGACCGGGAAAGCGGGATGAAGAAAAAGGGGACGAGTTATGTAACTTTCATTTTCAACTTAGTGATTCCATCTAAATGGCTCAATGGCACACATATACCCTCGTTCACAGGTTACCCATCATGCCGTGGGGCTTTAAACCTGATATAAACTTTCTGATTGGCTGTTTGACTTGTCGAAAATAAGTAACTGGCCGGACCAGCTGAATTGATATGAATAAGCTGAAGAGGAAGACATGAGAAAGTGCGGTACAGGAAGGAGGAAGAGACTCGGAGATGCAATATGCAGATTATGCATTCCTGACAGAGGTATTATTTGACCTTATCATAACAAGATTCTCTCCAAGTACTGGCTCAGTTTGGACCACATTGTGACCACAATCAATCCCGATACCAGTTCAGTTATGATCATATCGTCACAAGATTTCAGACTTATTTTAACCTGAAACAACCCCACTACCCCCTTCTCTTTGGAGCATATAGTGACTTTACACCGACCCACTTTGACTCATATCGTAATCCTATCATGTTCTCATAGTGTTTCAATTTCAGCCATTTCGTAGCCTAAGCATGTCTGTTATTAGCCATCTTTTATCCATATTGGAACAAAATTTTGCCCCAAAAAGTGAAACAACTTTGGCAATGATTTAATCTGATGTTACCTTGATAAAGCCCAGTTTTGTAACGTGATTTTATTTTGTCCCAAATCTGACACAATAACCCGATTATGTCCTGATAATGTACCAATCTTTTTTTCCAATTTTTGTCCTGATTCTAGTCCACTTTGACCAATACTGGCCCCATTTTGGCTACTGGCCATATCGTAAAATGTTTCAATCTCAGTACTCACCCATTTGGACTGATTCTGTCCTTTTACCAGCTTTCTTCAACTTCCCACCATACCGTAATTAGATTGTCTTAAGTCTTCACGATTCTATCAAAATAGTGGCTTAATTTGGATGTATTGTAACCTGATTCCAATCTTGATACTAGTCACTTTTGATCATATCTCATAATCTGGTACTGTTGAAATACTGGTATCAACTGTATTATAACCTGATTAGGTCCCAGTACCGGCTCAAATTTTTGCCATATCAAGACTGTCCTAGACCATTTTCTACCATTTCATGATCAGATTTCGTCTCAAAACTGTCCCCCTTCTGACTATTCTGGCAACTTTCTATCACAATAGTGGCTACATTTGGACCATATTGTAGCCTGATTCTGATCCAGTACTAACCCTAAGTTGCCTATATTGTAACCTGAAACCCCCAGGTTTGGCCGTACCATCCCCTGATACTGTGGCCCAATTTTAGCCACAAATTATCCACTTACCTTTCATTCCCAATTTTGTCGCAATGTCCGCCCTCCTTTGACCATATCCTGATGGGATTCTGTCTTAATACTGAGCCAAATTTGGCAAATAAATTGCAGTCTCTAACTTTAGTGTTTTTTTTAATAAAGTCTCATGACCTCCTCTTTTTACTTCAGTCCTAATTCCCACTCCGTCACTCTTTTTGTTCCTTTTAGAGATATTTGGGAAACAGAAATACTGAGCTGAACGGAAAAGAGTTATGGGATAGTGTTTTGCCAGTACAATATATTTTTCTCATAATTATGTTATTTTTCCATTTGTAGAAGTCATAATTGAAATCCAGCAGTCAGTCAGGTCAGGTCCAGGTACGGGAGTCAGCTATATGGTTGCAACAGTGTCTCAGTAATTGGATCTGTGCAGACCTTAGATAAGGCTAGGTTCCTATCTTTTGAAATCAAGCTAAATCCCGTGTATAGATAACGCGGGTTCATTCATTTAGGAGTGAAACATAGTGAGCATTTAACACTCTGTCATCCCCTTCAAACAACTTCAATAATTATTGCTGTTTAATGGGAACTCCAGAATTCTGCAGGCAAGTCTGCATAGATTATTGGCATTTATTCACCTAGCCAAGAAGGCAGTGACAAGATTAACATATGCATGTTGACACGGATCGATTCACATGGGCGGAGGCAGAAGGAAGCACGAACGCACACTGAAGCACTTTTATTGACTAAAAATGAAACCCTAGAGGAAAACTGACGACATGCTTTTAATTCCACACACACAAACACACACATACATCGCCCCAGGGTAATAATTTTATCAGTATCAATGATTGGCGCTGTTGAGACCTGTGGCCAATAGCTTGTGAGAGAAGAAAAAGAGCGGCGCAGCAAAAGTCATAGGTCACAGAGAAGTGATGACATTTTATCATTTGATTTACTTTCACGATGACCAGACAGAAAAAGTTTCCCAGAGGAAATGTTTGTATCATTCTACTCACGCCAGTTATTGGATAATCTGCGTCACTTGCCCTTTTTTTTTCCTAGTTTTAAGGCACATTAAAGTATTTTGATAACTAGTTTTACAAAGATCTAGATGAGCAACATTTACCCTATACAAGATGTTTGGAACGAATATAATTTTTCAATGTTTCTGCCTCCTATGACTGTTTCTGATTTTGATATATTAGATATTCAGAAACATTGAGCATAATTGTGCTTAATAATGCATCCCTTAAAATTAATACGGGCCATTTGTGCGTTTAATTCTGAACAATGTGAAGAGTGAAGATTCAATTGTAATAGTTTAGTTAATTTCTTCTTATTAGAAGAAGAAGAAAAATAAATGTCCTTTCTTGATAACATACAGCATTACACAGAACAACAAAGTGAAAATCTTTCTCTGAATTTGACCCATCCCTGAGGGAGCAGTGATGGTCTGAAGCTGACATGATTACCGACACTTAATCATAATGAAGAGCAAACGGTTTCCCCTACATTGATGTCATCTTTGAGATCCCCTCTGCCTTTCATCCTGGCACGTTAATTTGTGACAACCAGGAGGTGCCACTATATGACAAAAACCCTGCCCCCCTTCTAAATGTGTACATGGTGTCATTTGTCTGAATGTCAGGTAATAGCCAGCAGATGATAACACCTGTAGGCGAGACGAACAGGTGAGGATTGAGGAAGGACGGCTGATTGGCTGTTGTGGACATGACAAAGTATAGCTGAAAAAAACAGGAGAGGAAGAAAAGAGGAACCTTGAAATATACATGAACGATTTCTTTCCACTATTTGTTAAATGCAATGGGGTGGTGGAATATATTTCTTTCTTTTAAAGCAACTAACCTGGAGGAACGTGGGAAAGAAAACTTAAATAGAAAATTAGACAATCTATTGGGAGGAAAAGTATTCAGTGGAAGGGTAGGAAGGGAAGCGAGGAAGAAAGAGGAATGGTCGACTGGCGTTTAGGGGGTTCGGGGTCAACTTGAAAAAGAGGTGAGGGTGAAAGAGCTGTGTTAGAAAGGGTTGTAATGTTGTGGCTGATTGTTGTATGTAATAACTTGAATCTTTTGGCAATTATTTATATTAATTGCAGATGATAAATCAACTGTTTCATTTATCAGATTCTTTATTTATTATTTATCAAGTTTTATTGGTATGTTGCTGAAATCTTGCCTCAAAACTTAAAATAAATCACATTTTCCTCCCATTTCTTTTCGTTTAGTCATGAAGCCTCTGGGAAGGACAGGAAAATCCTCAGATCGACACTTAGAGTTAATTATTTTGCTCTTCTGTTCTCCTCTTCTTCATCTTCTACACATTTTTGCCCTTCTCACAGTTTTGATCTAGTTCTTCTTTCTGACGATTAAACGCTACATTTAGCGGAAGAAAGAAAAAAAAACAGCCTTCGTTCGTTTTCACTATTTAACCTGCGTTTAACCCCATGAAACATTAATATGTATAGAGGACAGAGAGCCTGTTTGTGCGTGTGTGCGTGTTTGAGTGTGTGTACTTTGTGTTTGTGTGCCTTTGAATCATTTAAAAGTATTTTTTTGGTCCGTGGCCATGTGATACCTGCAGTCCTGAATTATACATCAACAGTAGTCTCAATTATAAATGAGTGGTGTTTGTCTGCATCCGTGTGCGTGTGTGTGTGTTTCTGTTTCTGTGTGTGTGCGTGTGTGTGGTTCAGTAATCTGCAGAAGCTGAATAATATATTTACCATTGATGTTTTATTCACCAAATCCAAATGAATTACTGCTTTAATTAATACATCACCTCGTGTTCTCAATTAGAGGACACACACACACACACACACACACACACACACACACACACACACACACACACACACACACACACACACACACACGCACGCACACAATATCCAGTAGCTCTTTTTTTCTATTCTCTGCTACATCATCATAAATCAATAGTTTTGTTCGCCTCTCTTTAAAACATTCTTGCTGTTGATTATTTTTTGTGCAAAGTAGGCCAATAACGACAAAAGGCACACACCAATACAAACCTACACATAAAAAATCTCCCATCCAACCATTCAACACCATCCTTATTGTAGCTCTAATTTTTTGATTAAGAGCTATAGTTTCCAAATTCAGAACCGGTTCCAGCCAAAGAGCATGGTCTCAGCCATCAAAGCTGGCGCCAGGATGGAACCAAAAGTGTGCTTGTCAAGAAAGGGATGACCGGTTACATCAGGGGCTGGAGGCGGGATCATCGTAACCAACCAAAACTCTTTGACAGACATTTTTCATAAAACATGGACATTGTATTATAGATGTATACAACTTATTTACAACCATCAATGTCCCGACTAAATGGGATCACCTTCCTAAGTGTCTGCAGAGAAGTTCTGGTACGGTTGATCCATCTAGTAGATGGTTTGAGGTTGAGCCTGAGAGCCCGGCTAGGTTGCTGGAAGTGCACTGTCCTCTAGAAGCCTCAGTGCTGCTGGATATCGACTGTTACAGTCCATTCTAACAGACAGAGACTGCGTGACAGCAATGCAATGAAGATCCTTCTCTGATACATCCTTTGGTGTTCCTGCTGAACAAAACAGTGGAAGAACTGCTCCGTACCGGTTTTTCATTTTTACTAGCGAGACAGGTTACAGGAGCAAAAGAGGCTTAGAGCGTTACATAGCATCTGGTTTGACGTATTGAATATTCATTGGGAATCCAAAAATGAATTAAGATGGTGAAAAAAACTCTCAAATCGTTTACTTTAACTGCAACGTGATCGCAAAGAACTCGCGGAGGGCTGTTAACTTTCTTTGTCTTTGAGTTAGTAGCCAACCACTTCCATTCAGCTCTAAAATTTCCAGTTGTGAGCCACACACATAAAACGCAGTCGAACGCTTCTGTTTTGCCAATTCCAGCTCCACTGAGTCTAAACAGAGTGGAGGGCCGCAACTAAATGCCTACCAGCCAAACTTTAAAAGGTCGGTGTAAAAGGTGCTATTGGTCAGTGGGGGAAACCCACTCACTGGTATTAGGTGGGTTTTTTTATCAGCCTCTCAAACATCCCTAATTAGATATTTAGCTATCAACTATGGCTGTGATTGGGCATAATTGGTTTTCAAAAATATTATTTATCTGTATCTGTTACCAGTAGCTTATAGGTTAAAAGACATAATTTATTCAATGAATAAAGTCTTTATGTAAGTAGTCTGGCAACATGCTTGTTTCCAAAGCGTCATGCCAATGCTCCACTGTTTAATTGGGATTGAGGTAGATTGCATTGAGCGGTTTTAGACAGAAGAGATAAAGAAGCAGACAAAAAAAAGACACGCTTTAAAGAGAAAAGGAGAGTATTAGGAAGACAGAGATGGTTCTAGACAGGAAGTTAATGAGTTCCATAGAGAAAACACACACACACATACACACGCGCACCAGCGTTTTCCATATTTCCAGTATAAATCATACCGTATGTTCACAGCCTGATTGAATTAGTGTTATCATAGTTTTGGATTAGCTTATTGCTATGGATTCCATCGGACCACAGAGCAATTGAATTAGCCTGCACTGCATTGCATAGCCATGGTTAGCTTATTTCTAAGTTTAGTGCTCAAGGCAGAGTGCCCAGAAATTAAATTAGCTTTTGGTTTTGTAGTTTAACGTCTCGGCTGAAATCAAGGCGGGGGGACACTGATTTTTATGCTGTTGGATATTTGCTGCCTGTTAATGATGAGAATCTCAGCAAATACTCTACAGGTGAACGGGCTGAGATTGAGCAGCTATTAGACGCGTTGCGTAGGAGCAGACCGGAGCCTGACAGTCTTGGAACGGACCTGATTCTGGAAAGCATTAAGCTGTCGTTGACTGGCCAGCCTGTAGCTGTCACTGAATCAGAGGTTAGGTTTTAAGGTGGAGGCTGTATGAAAGCTAGTCAAGTCTCCTAACCAGCTTATCATGTTCTGAAATTCTATCAGAGCTAGAGGATCGGACCCACTGAATGGAGAGCTGGTCCTGCAGGCCAGTACAAGGCGTAGGGGCGATCCAACCGGAGATGCTGACAGCTGATTTTTTAAAAACTTAACAGTAGTCTCTCGCTTTGGTCTCAAATGTTGATCCCTCAGTTGGTAATAGTGGGTTCTCAGTAGGTCTCAGACATTAGTCCCCGGTCCATCGGTCATATTTGCTTTTTACAGCAAATTCTACAGACATTTTACGTTGTGGTTCTTCTGTAGCTGTATTCATCTCTCACTCGGCAGCCATCTTCTCCTAGGTTATAAAACATGGTCTCTCCCCTTGGTGCTGAACATTGATCTCTCGGTTGAAGACAATAGTCTCTCATTGGGTGATTGTCGTTCCTCTCTATATAGTTCCAAAACAGCACACTTTCAATTGATCAACTTAATCTGTGATGTGAACTCTTCAATCATTACTTTGTAGTAGTGTGAACTAAAAAGTCCCCACTATAGAGGAGGATAAAGGCTTCCTGAACTCAGCTTCTCTGCAAGTAAAGGCAAACGTACAATAATTCATGTCTCCG
This sequence comes from Lophius americanus, assembly GCA_037951165.1. Classification (NCBI taxonomy): domain Eukaryota; kingdom Metazoa; phylum Chordata; class Actinopteri; order Lophiiformes; family Lophiidae; genus Lophius; species Lophius americanus. The sequence goes on from JBBDHG010000116.1 coordinate 2,249,430, forward strand.
GGCTGCTGTTCCATTCCATATGAGTCTGTTTTGGAGAGTCAGGCTTTCAGCTCGTCTAATTTCCTTGTCTGTGGCAGCTCCCCAGAGTTTCTACTGGATGACTTGCTGCATTTGCGAGGGATAAAAATACTTCAGTTGCTTCACTGCCACTGGTTCAGTAGAGTGATTATAGATGAACAAATTGTCTCTAGCAATGTGTGCACTCAAATTTCAGCAATTTGTTACCGTCAAATCATACTGAATTGTTACTCAGAGGCATCCATGCCCAAAATCTCCTCCGTTGTAATCCAGTACTGTCACTCAAATGTTGTTTTGAATTCGGGTTTTTGATTAAGCTCTGCCACCAAAAGTTCCATGTTTCTAATCCAGTATAGACACACACAAACCAGTGCAGATAGAAAGTACAGCACATATTAGGGATTTTAAATCAAATATCACAGCAGACCTTAGTCTCACAGAGATCATATTTAACTGGTAGCACTGTTGAAGTCACGTGCCGTCATTGGTTGTCCCAACAGATCCAGTGAGAACAGGGAGTCTGATTTTGTTTCAACCTCAGTGATCACGAATCAAGTCAACCAGATAAATGAGCGGTCTGAAAAATGGCATTATCTGTGGATTATATTATATATATCCTCTCTCTCCTGGAATATAGACTATTGGACAGATTTCAGTTCTAAATAAACTAGCTAATGAACAGTATGCTAATCTAGACATTCTGAGCTTTGTTTAGGGTTCATCATTTGTTATATGAAGATATATCGTGTGTCTATCACATGTTTAAGGATATCTATAATTGTGCAGGAAATGATTATGGACCAAATGTATTGTAAAAATTAAATTTTTTTAGTTTTTGACGACTAACACAACAACTCATTTCAGAAATGAAACACATATTATAGGATGTTGATACATTGACTGTCTTTCGTCAGCTTGGTTGTATGGTTGGAAATCTTAAACACTCGTCTTATGTCATATCTGGCCATGCACTCATGTATGCATATTACTTTTCTCCACCTTGTACGGATGTTAGTACAAGGTGGAGGGTGTCATAGTCTGTCAGTGACAAACATATCTTCTGACTTGCAGATTTTTTTCTTGTTGGTTCACAAAGCACCAGTAGCCCTCTCTAGGGTTAACACTCTTTTGCCCACTATCACGTTGACCGACATTAACTGGAAAATCAGAGAAAAGCGTAACGTGAAAAAAAGGGGTCCATACTGATTAAATTCAGCTGGCTGAAGATCTTTTCAGAAATGTTAAGAACCCCAGACCGCTCTAGCTTTGCTTTTGAGAAAATGTCACCATCTTAAATTGCAGGAAAACTGAGAACAAAAATATTTCTTCCAAAAAATGTCAATTTTAACCCTAACCAGTCAAAACAGAGGCTCATCCACCTTGAGTCAGGATCTACTCAAGGTTTCTGCCTGTTAAAACCATTTCTTCCCTTGCTTATTGTAATGGGAGACAGCAGATAGAGCAACGATAAATGTGTATAAATGATTTAAGACATTTGTAGACGACAGCATTAATACATATAAAGATAGTTGGAGAACCCCTGACAGCACATCTACATAAGGTGTTGGTGTGTGTAGGTGTGTGGAAACACCTGTCAGGTGGAGAGAAGTAACTGAACTACAAAAAATCAGCAAAAAAACTTTAATAATAATAGTAACAATAATAAGACACAATAAATCCTGGCACTAATAACAATAATGATAGCAATTACAGTCAAAGCGAGAATATTAATAATGATAATAACAACTGTAATCACATCACAGAGAGTGATTTCCTTCTGCGGATAGCGAGATGGAATCATGGTGACGCTAGGGATTAACTGATGGAGTCAGCGGGGTCAGTCCAGATCTCAGGGTTGCAGCCGTAACTCTTGGAACCTGAAACTCTGAAACCCGAAGATTGTATTTCTTTCTCTGTTTCTTTTTATTGGTCTCTGTTTCTTATTATTGATATGGCACTTTATTATATTATTATTATTATTTTTTACTTTACTCCAGAAAGTATTCCCATAGGTTGAGAGTTGAGATGATCATGGGACCATAAAGGTTGTAACATACTGATTTATATAATTTTCAAAACCTACTGGCCCGTCAAGAATCACATATTTAATTTTTTCCTTATATTTGATGTCTTCTTTGAAAAGATAAAAAAGAAGAGTTCTTGCTCGGACAGGAAAATGACATCATTCATATCGGTGAGATGATCTGACCTTGAACTCCCACCACACTTTCAGTCTGAGTATCCAGACCATGTTGCTGACGCAGGCTCTCACTCTCACTCACGTCTTATGTAACTTCTAAAGGACACTTTAATAATCCATAAATTTTACACTTTAGATGTCTCACTTTGTCCTTTATGGCGAAATGCCTCCCAAAAAAACTTGGTTCTCTCATCCCACTGTGGGCGGGGAGTTTATTTCCTCTTCATCAATCCGTTCCTGCGTTCTGATTGGTCGGGGAGTGGTTATGATGAATGCTGTTATGTCAACATGAAGTGTACGGCAAGAACGTGCAGACCGAAAGCTGGACACTGAAAGGGAGAGGGAGACGAGGGAGCTGCTGTTTAAAGGAGCCCAGAGATCTTCTCCGTCATTAGCATGCTGCTGCCATAGCAACAGGAAACCAAACCTGAGCTGAGCAAGGGATGGATGGATGGAGGTGGAAAGATGGAGATGAGGGGGGAAGAAAGAAAGGAGAAAGGAAGTGGGAAGCTATGAGGAGATGGAGGAGGAAAGAAAAGAGGAAAAATGAATGAAGTAGGGAAGGATAGTGGAGAAGGAGGGAGAAAAGGAAGAGAAGGAGTTGAAAAGAGACTGAGGACAAGAAGGGGATATGAGGGTACGGGAAGAAGAGAGAAAAAAAAGAAGATGCATTAGAGGATTAGACAAAGCCGAGATGGAAGAGAGGGATGGGGAGGAAGAGAAAGGACAAGGATGGAGGAGATGTGGAGAAAGACTGAAGAGAAGGATGGAAGGAGAAGGAGAGGAAAGGGCACCTTGGGGTGACTGCGAGGATTTATTTTTCTCCTCAACTCTTTTCTCCTTATTTTATATCATTTCATCAATTTAATTAAATCCAGCCGTCCAGTATCCTGTCTGTCTCACACACACACACACACACACACACAACACACACTAACAGACACACACACACACACAACACACACTTTAACACACACACTCACACTGAAACACCCACACAAACTCACGCACCCACACACACGCCCACGCAAAAGTACAAACACACTCAAACACACACACATTAACACACACACACACTAACACACCCACGCACAAACACACCTACATGCACTTAGACACACATACACGCACTAACACATACACTAAGACAAACACAAACACCTACATACACAAACACACATACACACACTTACACACATGCACAAATACACAAACAAACACTAACACACACGCACTAACACATACTCACACAGACACATACACACACGCACGCACACATACTCTAACACATCCACACACACTCATTAACACTCACACACTAACACACCCACACACACTCACTAGCACACACACACAGTAACACAACCACACACACTCACTAACACACACACACACTAAAACACCCACACACACTCACTAGCACTCACACACACACACACACGCACTAACACGGACACACTAACACCTCCCACACACACTCACTAGTACACACACACACACACATAGCTATAGAGGAGGGTGAGTGAATTACTCCATTGTCAACATGTTGGATAGATGTGTGTGTTTCAGTCGTCCCGTGCTGAAACATAAAACCCCCGTTCCCTGTTTTCACCAACTAGCCATAACATAATAACCACTGATAAATGAAGTCAGAATAACATTTATTATCTGGTTACCATGGTTACCTGTCAGTATTATGCAACAGGTGAACATTTTTTCTCCTGAAGTTGATGTTGGGACCAGGAAAAATGGTCAAATAGAAGGATCTCAGAGACTTTGACAAGAACCAAACTGTGATAGTTAGACATCTGGGTCAGAGCATCTTCAGAACTGCAGGTCTTGTTGTGTGTTCCTGGTCTGCAGTGGTTGGAACCAATCAAAGCGATCTAAGGAAAGACTATCAGTGAACTGGAGAAAGGCACCAACCGAGCAGACAAGTTTCCCCTTCATGGAAACGTTACTCTCTAATGGCTTTGTCCAGCAGAACATCGGGCCTCATTCACCAACCGCTCTTAAGAAGAAATGTGTTCTTAAACCCCACTGACGCAGTTTTTACTGGCATTCAGCCATGACTTCATATTTACAGAACAGAATCTATGAAAAGCACCCTTACGCACATTTGAGTGACTACAATTTTGTGAAAAACAATCGGTTATGGTGTTTTCTTCAATTATACTCTTGTATAACAAAGGATTTAAATGACAATGATATTTTATCACTTATAGTGATTTATATTAATAATAACAATTTTCATTGTTTTGCCAATCATTAAGGTATTTTGAAATAAATAAACAACAGGCTGAAGAACTCCTCCAGCCAAACCTGATGCTGATGTTGTACATCCAAATGGTTGGTTGTTCAAGATTGTGTGTAATGGTTTAAATGTCAATGACATCTATAAAATGTGAAGCTGTCTCCTTAGTCTTCAGTCCTCAGTGTCCTTTCTCTCAGAAAACATTCGATTGTATTATATGGCATTCCATTCTGATGTAGACCATTCCATTCTGTAGTAGACCATTCCATTCTGTAGTAGACCATTCCATTCTGTAGTAGACCATTCCATTCTGTATAAACCATTCCATTCTGTAGTAGACCGTTCCATTTTTTTGTACAGGGGTTTTATTTAGTTGGACTTTTGGAACCAGAATGTTTCCTCGGAGACTCTGTATTATGGTGGTGTAAATAAAGTGTAGCAAGATTAATTATTTATGAAACACTTGCAAAGATGGAAGGAAGTGAGGAACCATAAACCATCACTGAGGCTTCAAAGACAGAACGCCGTTGTGTGTGATTAACAGCTTCATATCCTGACTTCAGCTTTAGCCTTTCGTTTAATATTTAGCCAATTATTTCATCGTCATGTGATGACAGGTGTGCAAGAATTCAGCCAATGTTTAGTTAGTCCATTGAATACACACTGAGGAGACAAGTACTATGCATCCACAGTCTTCCTTTGAGAATGGATTGAAAACAGACGTCTTTAACAGAGACAAGAACGTAAGAGACGAAGAGATGAGGAGTCAGAGTGTAAAAAAAATGAGGAAGAAGAGATGGATAGAGGGTAGAGGAGGAGATAGGAAGGCTGAGCTGATGTTTGGTGACTCAGAGGGCAGATGAAGGGCTGACGGGACAAACGGTGTTTGGTGCAAAGCCAACATTATAAGAGGATGAGCTGTAATGAGATGTAAATGGAGGCGACATCAGCAGCTAGGAATCCGCCGCTAACCTTTGCTTTGTCATAGCAGCTCACCGTGGAAAATAACACGGTTCAGCTTTCCATGTCGGAGGCTCGGTTTGGTGCATCTGACGGAATAAAGTCCAGATAATAGATGTCCCCGTCTAGGAGAACATCCCAGAACACTCTGAAAGAGTTCTAATTTGTTTTGTTGTCATGCAGCCCTGTGTGTCTAGAGCCTGTGACAACTGAAAATGGTTGACGGACGGGCTAGATCCTGGACAGTTCTGGACAAACAAAAAGGGGATTGGGGACTTTTCGGGTATAAACCCTTGCTGATGGGAACGACAGCACAGATCTAGATACAAGTTGTTCACATTAGTTTTAATTTTTCAACATGGGCAAAAATTATGCTTCATAATGTTCTAACAGAAATTCTGTGATGTACAGTTGATGTGAAGGAGGACGGCGGGCTTACGGTTGGTACATGTGGACAACCTGAGCTTCCTGTGTTCACCTCTGGGTAAAGTTGGGAATAGGAATAGTTTAATAGTGTTTTGTTTTCTAAATGGATCTGAGAGAAACGATAAATAAACTGAAACAACATCATTTATCATTTTTAAAAGTGGCTCAATTGAGTTTTCTTGGGTTTTCTGAATTTTTCTTCTTTACCGTCAAAAAACACAAAATGGATGTGCCGTTGGAGTGTGTTGGAGTTGTAATGTAATGTTGAGGTGCGCTCAGGTTTGCTGTCTTTTACCTGCTTGAATGTCACCGCTGGATCGGTCAACAATCCAAAACCCTAATTTATTTTGAGATAAAGCATCATAGATATAAATGTGTTTCCTAACAGAGTCTCTCTGTGTGTTTATTCAGTTTGTGGCCCAGCCGAACTGCCAGCAGCTGCTGGCCACGCTGTGGTATGATGGCTTCCCAGGCTGGAGGAGACGACACTGGGCCGTCAAACTGGTCACCTGCTTCATCATCGGACTCCTGTTTCCTGTCTTCTCACTGGTACGGAGGGAAGGGGGAGGATGTGGGAGTGTAATGAAGAACTACTTAGAATAAAGGAATACATTATGAATGAATGACAGACAAAGATATTAAGGGAAAACAATAAAGAACGAAAGAGAAAAGTGTGTGGAAAGGGAAGACATTTCTAAAAAAAGAAAGAGGAGAACGACAAGGAAGTAAATGAATAAAGTGAATGAGGAAGGTATGGAACCAGCAGAAAAGAGAGAGAACACGTATGTCCAGAAAGACTCATTATTTACTTGACTTTTCTGGGATGCTTGTTTAATCATGATCTTGATTTTGGGGAGGTTACACTACGGAACATTTGTTCTTGATCAAACTTAAAGGTCCGAACTCCCCAAAAAAGTACTTTTTGAACTATAAACATACCAAACCTGGACATATTTGATCTAGACGGAAACCACAGACCTTGTCCATGTTTTGGTATTGATCAAAGTGAAAGTCCAAACCCTTGAAGAATCAACAAATGTGTTTACACTGTAAATAAACCAAACCGTGGTTCAGTTTGATCCAGGATTATACCCCGTCTTTTTATCGGACAAAACTCGGTCTGTTTGATTCCGATTTTAGCCTTAGAGGTTTTACAGCTGCAATTTTGATCCAAATCAAACTGAAAAGTGCAAATATCCGATGCGTTGTTTACACTGTAAACAAACCAAACCAAGGTCCAGTTGAATTGATACCAAGACCAGCTCTCAACAGACAAATGTCTGAATGTGTGAATGTATAGTCTGGATTGCCACCTGCTACTTCCAGCTGGATCAAACTGAAATGAATGAAAAGCCCTGACCGGAGGTTGCTTTGAAAGCATCCTCACTTAAATAGGGGCCCTTTGCGGTGCATTCAAGGACACCAAGTACCAAAATAAATGGTATTATTGGGATACATATATCTTCAGTTATGCTCATGTGGCTTTATTGTTAATCCACGTGGCCTTCAAATCGTAGTCAACACAGCGTTACCTGCCTGATTGAGTTATTGTGATAATACTGCTCATGAACAACATCTCGCTCTCTCTCTCTCTCTCTCTCTGTTATTGATTATTGAACCCATTTCTCGGCGTGACACAGAGCGATTGAGGTTACCAAGAGCGAGCAGATAAGCAGAAGAAGTAAACAAGTGTCCTAACAACCATAACATCGGCGATAGCAGCAGCAGCGCTGTAAGACAAAGCTGTCCAACAATAGGAGGTGATGGCTGGCTCAGCTCGAGTGCCATCGCCTTAAACACATGGGGGGAAGTTCAACCGCAGAGGATTATATAACTGAAATCATTTTAAGTCATTCTCTACTGAAATCATAAATCTTAGTCATTACTGGTTAAAATATATCTACTTGTATTTGTGACATTGTGTCGGTCATGTGAGGACCAAAAATAGTACTTCTCCCCTCCTCTCATGTTCTTACTGAAAAAGTCTCCACAACACACCTTGATATTCCTCAGGTTTTGGATCTTCTCTGCTCTGATCAGTTTTGTTGAACAGATCAACAACGCTGATCTGTTCGAAGACAGGGAATGAATGAAGACATGAATCCTGATCCTTGCAGAAATTTCTGCTGGAGAATGTCAGATCATCAGTCTATGAGTAGAAGTTCATGCAGTAAGACAATGAGTCCATCTCTAGTCTAGTCAAAGTCTAGACCCGAACCCCATCCAGGATCAGAGTTTTGTCTGATATACACAAACAAGTAGAGGACATTAGGAGGGGGTCCAATATTTTTTGGAAAACACAAAGCAGACTGAAGTCCTAGTTGGGCGGTCCTGTCTCCATTTCCTGTCTTAACTCTGTCCCTCTCCTCCTCAGGTCTACCTGCTGGCTCCTAAGAGCACTCTGGGAAACTTCATCAAGAAACCCTTCATCAAATTCATCTGTCACACGGCGTCCTACCTGACCTTCCTCTTCCTCCTGCTGCTAGCCTCACAGCATATCGCCCGCACTAACCTTCACATGCAGGGACCCCCACCCACCATCGTCGAGTGGATGATCCTCCCGTGGGTGCTGGGTAGGTACAGGAACCTTACATATGCCAGTCTGTTAAGGTTTGATCATTTCATTTTGGTATAGATGTGTATTTTCCAAAGAAATATTGAAAAGTGATGCTCCTTGCGTGGCTTTCATCTTTCTCTCCTGTTTGCCTCTGGAGCCTTTGGAACAAAAAAGTACTGAAGCGCTTTTATTTTTATTTTTTCAAGGCGTCTGAGACTTTGGATACACATTTGGACCAAATAGTCACTGAACAATTATTGCAATGAAGTAAACTAATAAACAAGCTATGTCTAACAGTCTTTCTTCAAAGAAAGCAGCCGTGGTGGAATATCCTCAGTTTTTCATCTTTATCTGGATCTTCTTGATGACCCACTTTAAACATCAAGTTTTAGACACAAATGTGAAAAAATGTCTTATCTGTTTGTTTTGCACTTTGATGTCTCTTCATCAGAAGGACTTTGTAGGAGTGCATGCTGGGAGGTTGGTGTGTGGGGTCGGATGAGTGTGGAGGAGGTGTGTGTGTGCATGTGTGAGTGGATGAAGGTGGGTGTGAAATGATTTCATCGTCTTATTCCATTTCTCAGAGCTGACAGCAATCACTTCTATATCATACCAAAGCCGCCCTTCATCGTGGGTCATCTTCTTCAGCCTTCTTACCTTTGAAACACTCAAAATAACATCACACAAAACTACACTGAATCATCCTCATATTGTTTAATTGCATTATTGTGAAATATATCTGTGTTGATGATGTAAAAGAACTTAAAAATATCTCCTCCAAGTAGATGCTTTCTCCGTTTGTTGTTAGAATTACACAAGAATGACTTGAAGAACTTTCTGGAAACTTTGTGGAAGCCAAGAAATCCAAAAAATATAAATAAAATGAACATTTTGGACTTCATCTGGCGTGAAATGACATTTTAACCACTGGTGAATAGTTGTACTATGTAAAATCTGATTCTGCTCTGCAAAACATTAACAAACTGGAAGGCTCTGAGAGAGAGCGTATACCTTCAGGAATGTACGGATCCTACAATGTCGCCACTATAGCACCGCCCCCCTCGTCCTCTGACTGTCTAAGAGGATCCACGACATTGGAAATGGAACATTTGAAATGTTGTCGAACCGACCCAGAGGCAGAATAGGGCGGGTCATAGTGTCACCATAGTAGCATTAGAATTACTTCACAGCCACACCCAAAAGTTTTAGATTGTGCATAAAGCTCCCCCTAATGGACAAATGTGGTATTTTATAATAATATCATTTTTCTAACTTTGTTACACAGTACATACTTACATGCAGAACAACATCATGAAATGAGGGAGCCCTTGTGATGCGCCCGGGGAGCTGAGGTTTGCCAAACCAGGAACCTTCTCCCTGTAGCCACCAAGGCAAAACAAAAACGCAGATTTTATAGGGAGAGGATACGAATTTCAAAATGACTTATGAATTATGTAGAGTAAATCTTCATTTAGTCCAGATTCGGTCACATAGAACCAACAGGCTGACTCTCTCCTCTGCCGCTGCCAGCAGAGGACCTGGAACTGGTCACAAAGCAGAAACCAAGCAGAGAGAATCCACTGATGGATGGCAGTAATGTGCTCACACGTGCATGACCTGTGTGCGTGTGTGTGTGTGTGTGTGTGTCTTGCAGGCTTCATCTGGGCAGAGATTAAGGAGATGTGGGACGGTGGATTCACAGAGTACATCCATGACTGGTGGAACCTGATGGACTTTGCCATGAACTCGCTCTACCTGGCCACCATATCTCTGAAGATAGTGGCCTACGTCAAGGTAAACATGAGTCAAACGTCTGTTTAAGTGGTAAAACGCACAAAGAAGTGTCTTTTTTATTTTGGAAAGTGATATGGAAAAAGTGTCATGCAATCAGTAAAGATAAAGTGCGACCTGTGTTAAATCAGTGCAACGTGATTAAGTACCGCAAGAAGTCAAAGTCATCCCTATGTTTGTATAGAAGTGTTTGACCAGCTGTTCTGCCAGAATGGTTGTTTGGTTGGCTGGTTGGTTGGTTGGCTGGTCTGTTGGTTGGCTTGTTGGTTGGTTCGTTGTCTGGCTGGCTTTCTGGTATAGTGGTTGGTTGGTTGGCTGGTTGGTTGGTTGGCTGGCTGGCTGGTTGGTTGGCCAGTTTGCTGGCTGGTTGTTTGGTTGGTTGGTTGGCTGACTGGTTGATTGGTTGCATGGCTGGCAGGCTGGCTGGCTCACTTGTATGTAGGTTGTTTGATTGGTTGGTTGGTTTCTTGGCTCATCAGTCGGTTGGTTTCTTGGTTTGCTGGCGGCTGACTCACTGGTTGTTTGGTTGGCTGGTTGCTTACTCAGTTTGTTCCTTAGTTGCTAATTTGTTAGCTTGGTTGCTTGTAAAGGGGTGTCATTGCTGCTTTTAAGTGGAATCAGCTGTAATAATGATATGGCCTTCTTGAGTTTGAATACACCGGCCTGGTAGAGTCATGGATACTGAAACTTGTACCGGTATCAATGAATCCGTTGATTTAGCTATAGTAGACTTTCCTTCAATATCAAAACAAAATGTATTATATAGCACCAATTCAAATGTTGTCACAAGGTAAGGTAAGGTTCTAGACAGAACTCTTTATTCTTGATTTTCCCTAATTAAGCAAAACCCACTAAATCAGGGGTTGATGGAACAAACAAGCTGAACAGAGAAGAGTCGGACTGGTCAGCCTTGGTGGATGTTTGCTCTCCTCTGAGAAGCATTCTCGGTAGAAATTAAGCAATTAAACTAGAAGTAATAAGATTACTGTCACAGCAGATAGAAAAGATGGTTGTTCATCAATGCTTTTGTGTACAGACAGTTTATCTGTGGATCCCTGCGGCGACCCGGAGGCGACTGCTGACAGTCAGCCTTCTGTGGTTTGTCGAGAAATACCAAATGGAAATGTGTTTATTAAGATAAAAGTTTACCATTAAAGAAGAGTTTGTGTTCGTACCAAATGTAGACTGAGCGCTATCTGACAGTATTTCTTTTAGGCGACCTGTCCTGATGTTCAGCCATGACATGACCTACATGATGGAGGTTTCATCATCTGAACATGTCAGCGAGGGTCCGTATGGACCAACATGTTCTTGAGACCAAAACTGCTGTTCATACATACATGGAGGCAGGAAAAAAAATGTTTTTTTCTTCTTTACATTTGATAAGTAAAACCAAAATAAGATTGGTTTTCAATAGTGTTCATTAAAGCTTAGGTTATTTTAGATGTGGTCAGTTGAGTTTATTCTGTGATATACAGTTAAGACTTAAACTAAGATTATTTACATGTGTTAGGTTGACAATTTAATCCTGTATGGTTATTTATGCTCATAGTGTTATTATAAGCTAAGGATATTTGAATTAAAAGGCTATTTAACATGAATGTAATGTTTATTTAAGCTTGCAAGGTTATTTTAAGTTAGGTCTTTTCAATATGTAAGGTTGTTTAAAATATTTTATATCAATTTAAGCTTGACAGGCTAGTTTATGCCTGAGTTTTACAATCTAAAGTCCTAATCTGGCCCCCTTCCACTTTGTTTTTTTTTTTCAATCCATTTCCTGTTTTACATATAACCTGGTCTGACCATATATTTTGAACAAATTGATATGGAAAAAATTTGTAAGCTTCCAAGTTCCAATTTTATTTAAGTTGTGGACTTGCAAATTACAAGAAAATAATAATAATAATCACAATAGTATAGTATAATGTCGATGTAACATCAACAACAGTTTACTTTTGCAGAAGATATGCAACCAAACAGTTTAAGAGTTTTTTCTAATATGTTGATATCCTCTTTGGAATTAACCATGATAATGACTTCATCAGCATATTGACGACACAATCAGGAAAACAAACACCATTCAAATCGTTTATGGAGCAGAGGTTCATTGGTCAAATAGTCGAGGGTGCTGGACAGCGGGCAGCCCTCTCGGACTCCCCTCTGTAGACTGAAAGGAACACTCAGACCTCTATTAGTTTTTTAAACGCTCATAATGTCACTATAGAGAACCTGCATGTTGGCTGCGAAACCTGGGCTGAAGCCAAAAGTTGCTAAAGTTTGCCAAAGATGTTGTTGTTCAACCCAATGAAAAGCCTTTTCCTGGCCTATGGAAATACAACCAGTGTTGAGCCAGAGACCTCCAAAACATCCCGCATTAAAGTGACATTATCACTTATTAGCCTGCTAGGCACACAGTATGTCTGGTCCCTGTGAATGATGGAAGCCATCACCTCTCTCAACCTAATGTGCTTGAACTTTAGATGGCATCTTGTAGTCTGGGCCAAGCAAGGATACTGGTCTCCAGTTCTTCGACTCCTGCAGGTCTCTTTTCTTGGGCAGCAGAGTGATGACTGCCCTTCTGCAGCTCAGAGGCAGCTGGCCTCTATCCACCCTGTCTGTGAAGACCTCCAGCAGGTCCTCAACCAGCACAGACCAGAAGGAGTTGTAGAAATCAGCAGGGAGACCATCGATGCTAGGCGCTAATCCATTCTGTAGACTCAACCTGGCAGCAGACAGTTCGCTAGAAGATACTGGAGCCTCCAGCTTTACATTGGCCTCGGCTTCCACCTGAGGAAGTCGGTTGCATTAGCACTTTGAGATTTGATACAAATGTAAAGTATGTTATAAATTAAATGTATTATTATTATTATTATTATTATTATTCATTGTAAAAAAAATACTGCACACACCAAAGTTGTCATTAAGTTCACTTTTAAAAAAGAGCTCTATAATAATTTGCTGCAAATTTTCTAATTTGGAGGTTTGAGATCGTAGAGCCATTGCCGGATCTCAATGAGTAAATAAGCTTTTTTTTTTGTCCATTTTTCCTCTCTATATCCAAAAAAAAATGAGGGGGGGCATCCATCTGTGTGATGTCTAGGAAACCAGACCGGACCAGCGCTCCCTTTTCTTTTGTGCCCTGCAGGTCCGATATTTTAGATTTGAGGGAGTGTAAAAACCCCCCATCTGCTGTAGATCTCCTAAACCCTGCAGATCCACTATCTGAGTCTCTAGGTACCTCATAGATCTGGATATCTTTAGTGACATTATGAGGGTACTGTTGGCACAGCTGTCAGATTTGTATTTTACCGTAGTCCTGCCACTGTTGAACCCAGGCAAAGTTGGATTTACATTCCCTGTGCCTGATCCAAAAATATTCAAAAGCTTCTCCAAAAGCCTTGTCATGAAGCGGGCCAGCATTAAAATGCCAATAAGCACTTTGTATACGCACATTTTTTTATAAAAACATTTCATGACACCAGAACATGATCAGAGAAACTAGCTGGGCTAATGTGACAGCCGTTGAGAATGTTCATATGGTGGTTAAAAGAATACAGGCGGTCCAACCTGGCCAGAGATAAAACATTGTCCTTACAGTGACTCCAGATGAACGGTCTGAGGTCCTGATGGAATGTTCTCCACACATCAGACAACTTCACACACTGACAGGTCATCCTGCGTTTTTTTTGTTTTCTCTATCACAATTTTCATTCTTTCTCTTGTGTTCAGTTTTATTATCATCCTTGTTCACCGACTCTGGGACTCACTTCATTTTTCTGTGCCGCTGATCTTTGGTCTTATCTGGACCCTCACCTCCTGAGCATGCAGGTGGGTCGCTGGCTTCAGAGGCTTGGCTATCGGCAGCATAAATTACACAGAGACCCGCTGCCTCAACACTCTGCTCAGCGTGAGGGCCCAGTGCCTCCTAAGCTGGAGCCGCGGTCGGCACGCCTTCCACAGCCGCTCTCGCCGCCGCAGCAGCAGCAGCCGCCCGGCAGCAGCCGCCCGGCAGCAGGCCGCTGCGCCGCCTACCTTCCAGTGCAGGAGCGAATTATATCCCCCTCTGCACAACAACACAGAAATCATATAATTAAATCTGTCTATTTCAAACTTAAGCGTCAGATTTAAATCACCAGTCTGATCTTTCAGTTTCATGTACACCTGGAGGGGGTGACACATTAGGTTTTTGAGAAGGGGAGAGTTGTAGTCCAGAGAACCAATCTTAATCAGGGATACAAGTTGTCCAAACCGGGACAATTCCTTAGCCAGAACTTTATTTTTAATAAACAGGGGAGCTTTGGAGATGGAGATCTCTCTTGCCAGAGAACAGGAGTGAAGGTCTCTTGTATGACTCCACCTAACTCAACCACCTCGCTAACTTTAGATGTGCTGTCCACATCTAAGGTTACCCCCCTGTATGTGAAAGATCCCATACAGGCGGTAGACTTCAAGCTGCTGTAAACCACCACCTCTCCACCCGCTAAACCAGCCTCCTACGCTGAGCAGTTTACAGCCGGCACAAGTTTGACAGCATGACGGCGTGTCGGCTTTTCAAACCCCGCACAACGGGCCTTTTGCCCACCCCAGCCGATAGCAAACACTATCGGGATAAACTACACCTGAATCGCAGCTACAACTTTCCAGAACTATACAAAAGTGAAATACTACAGATAAGAACACATATAGAACAGCGGAAAGATTGAAAATCAGTCACGCCGCCATTCACTCAGAGAGAGATAGAGAGAGAGAGAGAGAGAATTCGGGGTACCGATAAACTGAACCGGATGTCTGTATGAGGACATATATAAATATTCTTCTGCTGCAGCAGGGTTTGAGCGGCCACAAGGTCCATCTTTGAGTTCTTCTTCTCACTATAACAGCTTTCAGCTTCAGTAAGAGTGTGTTTGCTGTGTTTGCTGCACATCCGGTACGCATGTGAAAC
The DNA here is from genome assembly GCA_037951165.1 of Lophius americanus. Lineage (NCBI taxonomy): Eukaryota > Metazoa > Chordata > Actinopteri > Lophiiformes > Lophiidae > Lophius > Lophius americanus. Next base: position 2,264,578 of record JBBDHG010000116.1, read on the forward strand.
CCATCTATTGATTAAGAGCAAGTGGTGCCCAGCAGACGGGCCGGGCCATCTGCAGCAGCTGTGAGTCAGTGATGGTGTGGAGGGCCCTCCCACACGAGTCCCACACACACACACACACACACACACACACACACACACGCACACACACACACACACACACACACACACACACACACACACACACACACACAGGGATAAAGATAACGCTCACCAATATCGCTTTTCTGTCTTTTTTCCATTTAAATATTTATTGAGGTTTCTTGCAAAAAGATTCTGCTTACTTTATTAACTATATTACTGCTGTAGATGGTAAAAGTAATCTGACTACTTACTTTATTAACTGTATTACTGCTGTAGATGGTAAAAGTAATCTGACTACTTACTTTATTAACTATATTACTGCTGTAGATGGTAAAAGTAATCTGACTACTTACTTTATTAACTATATTACTGCTGTAGATGGTAAAAGTAATCTGACTACTTACTTTATTAACTATATTACTGCTGTAGATGGTAAAAGTAATCTGACTACTTACTTTATTAACTATATTACTGCTGTAGATGGTAAAAGTAATCTGACTACTAACTATATCAACTATAATGTTGCTCTAGATGGTAAAAGTAATCAAACTACTTTTTTCTTTATAAGAAAAATAGACGGAGGCAAGGAGTCTATAAATTAATGAGCATGTATCTGAGTGTGTGTGTGTGTGCGTGTGTGTGCGTGTGTGTGTGTGAGTGAAAGAGTGTGAATGCTAAGAGAGGCCAAGCTAACAAGACAGACGTACTGTGGAAGTCTAATGGTGGAATATAGAATGAGGAGGAAGTCATGCGAGAGACAAGAGGGTGTAGAAATCTTGAAGCAGCAGGACAGAGAAAGACTGAAGCTTCAATGCATGTTGGATATATGTGCAAAATATAGTATTTGTCTTCTCTGTCATAAATAAGTTAACTGGAGAGCAGATATAGCAGCTCATTACAAACAATGTTTTTATACATGCCTGCGTTTTCGGACAACTTGGTACATATATGACTATATATAAATACTATCGCTCATCAGATAGATCTACTATCAGATGTTAAAGATCTGAATACACCTTCATACAAGAAGGGACTCATGGCACATAATGGTTTTCACTTAAAACTATAAAAGTCGCCTGATTTGAGTCCAACACAAAAATCACCGTTGGGATTTGAAGGTGGTTGCAGCACATAAACATTTTTGATTATAAACAGGTTACATCTACATTGAGATTTTCTGAATAATTCTCTTTTCTTTGGACATGGATAGAGAAAAAATGGACTCAGAGAAGGGAGGGAATGCTGGAGGAAAAAGATGAATACTTTTCCGTACGCCTTCTCTCCTTCTTCCAGTATAACTCCTCGCGTCCAAGGGAAGAGTGGGAGATGTGGCATCCCACGCTGATAGCCGAGGCTCTGTTCGCCATCGCCAACATCTTCAGCTCCCTCAGACTCATCTCCCTCTTCACCGCCAACTCCCACCTGGGACCACTGCAGATCTCACTGGGGAGGATGCTGCTGGACATCCTCAAGTTCCTCTTCATCTACTGCCTGGTAGGACACTTTGATTTATTGATTAATCAACGTCTCTGTTTTTCTTGGATTCACGTAGCAGTTTGATAAAGACATACATTTCTATTCTCACTATTATATGTTTGTTGAGTTAAAAAAGTTTAGCATGACATTAGCATGCTGGAAGCTAACATTTCAGTGAGTATGTCAAATAAGTTGTCAATTTCCAAGAGCCAACCTTTACCTAGTTTTTTTTTATTTTTATATATATAATATTTGCCACATTGAATTTGACAACGCTATATTTTACATTTTGGGATGCTAACATGTTAGCACGCTTCCAAACATTTAGCCTTTAATCCAAAGCGAACAAAAATAAAATCCATTCAAAGGATAAAACAACAGATTTGGTACCAAACATATTTGTTAAAAAGCTCTTGTAATTTATTCATGTATTTGTTAAGGCTTCAAGAGGAAATTGTTGACACACACACAAAGTGATGAGTCAGCAAACTTAATAAAAGTCAACTTATGGATAAAACTAATATCTGTAGCAACTATTGTTTTAATATAATTTTATATCTATTGTCAAAATACTATGGTCCTGAGGGAAAGCCTTCAACACACTATTGGTATCCTACACTGATCGGTCATGTCTATGTCATTACATTCAGAACACATTAATTCAGCCACCATACAATCCACATCGAAACGCTTCAGCTCCCCTAAGTCCAACCGTCAATCCAAGTGAGCCTAGGGCGTCAGGGCAGGAATTTTATCCTGTCTCAGTGGAAAGCTGTGTTTCAAGACGACCTTGATGAGAAAAGGTCCCGAAGACTGAACAGCTTTAGCAACATTTAGCAACATTCCCAGGCCAGATGACATATATAATCACTCCAGTGAATTCTGGCTCTACCCCCGGGTCTCTGCCATCATCAACTGAAACAATGTCTTTCCTGTTTAGGTGCTGCTGGCGTTTGCTAACGGGCTGAACCAGCTGTACTTCTACTATGAGACCAAGGCTTCAGAGGAACTCAACAACTGTAAGGGCATCCGCTGTGAGAGGCAGAACAACGCCTTCTCTACGTGAGTGCCACAAAAATTACACATTAAACGTTTCTCTGATTGTCTGTAAAGGAATAAAACATAGCGAGAAAAGGTGAAACTACTCTGGTTTGATGCTCAGATAAGTGTGATTTATTGTTTGAGCTGAGTGGACAGGAACTCTGTTTGAGATAAAAGGGACAAACACTATTTTAAGAGTTTTAACCTGCACATGAATGTTGTCAGCGGCTGGATGTCCATTTTTATTCAGCAGTGTTATTTTTATAGCACCATTTGACAATAAATGTTATCTCAAGACACTTTAAAAAAAAGAGCAGGTCGAGACCGTATTCTTTATTCTACAAGGACCCCTAAGTTATTTGTATGACTTTTAGCTAGTATAAAATAAAATGAGCTAACCTCACGCTCGACAAACTATTTATGTGTCTTTCTTTTGTAATGTCATACATACGTAGTTTTAACCTTGTTGTCCGTACAACCTGATGAGTCGAATGCGATTCTAGACATACAGCAGCCAGCTTAGGACATAACATTATTATACTGTATAAAAATATTTGTCTATCACATGTTTAAGTTCTGTGCTTGAAGCAAATTTGGATTGAATATATGGTAAAAGTTACATGTTTAGACAAAAAACTACTTCCTGTCAGAGACACAGATTATTTCTTTGAATACAGTATATTCAACATCTGTCTCCTGTGAGACACCAGCTGCGAGGAAATCTTGTCGAGTAAACTCCCTTTCCTCTATAACTAAGTAATTTAGCATATGAGCAGGGACATATTTTATCCATGTATGCGGACGACTCTCCATTCTCCATATTGGATCAGCATCACCGACTACACTTGTCTTTTAATGATATCTAGCTTTCACAATAAGTTCTTGTTCATCCAAATAACAACATTTCAGAACTTAGTTGTCTGTAGCGACGATCACGCCAACTATCCAGGGTTCCTACTACAAGAACTCACCATTTTTTCAACGTCTTTTCCCACTGGAATGGAAGCCAAAGTGACAGTTTTCAAGGAAAGGGATTTACTGTTGTAGTAATCATGCTCCACATGCATCTTTATTGACGGTACTAAAAGCCTCATATTCAGAGTGCTTACATTAACTTCTCTCTGCTTTGCCTTCTCAGTGAAATGTACGCATCTGTTATAATATGTGGATGCTGTATAGTAAATGTTTAGAAACCGTCACCTAAATAATAGCATTCATCAAGTTTGGCTTTGTTAGGATAATCTCACTGATGTAAGCAGTTCTTGCTTGTAGCTCAGCAATGTTTTGGTTTCACTCTGACACCCAGAGCCAGTTCCTCCTCTGTGGACAAGCAAAGAACTTTTAACAATATCATAACCTGGTTCCAAAGCAGCCCTGAACTGCCTCGGCAGAAAAAGGGGGTAACTGTGGCCTAATGGCGTCCTGCCTGTTCATTGTGTCACAGGGTTTTGATCAGAACCCTCTGATGCCTGTTGGACTCCTTAGTCCATCTTGGACTGTAAAGTGGAACGGTTGCCTCCCAGCAAGAAGGTACCCGGATCTGGTCCACTTCCAGCCTTGATGCCTTTCTGTCTGGACTTACCATGTTTTTCCTGGTTTTCTGGGTATTCTGGCTGCCTCACTCTGTCCATGGGTGAATTGGTGGCTTTAAATTAAGAAAGAAAGTATGAAAGTCTCTGTGATTAACCGACACATTGTCCAGGCTGTACCCCACCTCTCGCCTAGTGTCGACTGGAATTTGCCACCTTGATCCACCCTTTTTAGGTGTAAAAAGAGTAAAATCTGAATCAAACATAGTTTTATATAATATATAATATAAATTAATGGAAATGCCTTTGTTGATTTATTTGCTAATTATTTTGTAGCATCTGCATCATCTATCTTAGACAGTTTTGGTCTCTGGCAGTGAATAACGCCTGACCTATTGGGGAAAGATAGATTTTGTTGATGCCGTAAAAGCTTGTATTAAAGTCTTTCTGGATCAATGAGTTCAGATTTTGACACGCTCGTAACTCTGTGTGTGTGTGTGTGTGTGTGTGTGTGTGTGTGTGTGTGTGTGTGTGTGTGTGTGTGTGTGTGTCTGTTTGCGTGTGTGCTACTAAACATACGTAAGCCCTGCTCCTATGTGTTATTGCTGGAAATAATGATATGAAAACTGTAGTCAATGTCAAGTTGGAGCCCCGGCTCATTTAATAGATGCGAAGAATATTGATGTGCTGTTTTTTGTTGTGGGGGGGGGGGTTCGGGCAAATTTGCAAATGCAGTGAGCCGGTCAGCGTTTGAGTTTTTCCAGAGGCCAAGTTTGAATAACGGTTCATTTGGCAGTTCTGCGGATCTGGGAGAATCTTTGCTGAGGGAAGCAGAGTGAGAGCCAAGCCGAGTCAGTTGGGGAATTTTGATGAGGCCTGCGGTTTGTTTTAGTTTATAGCTGCATGGATTTGTGATCAATTCCATTATATAGCAAAGCGTCCGCTGAAGGTGATAAGATAGCGGTGGGAATAGATGATCAAACTGTAGATTACACTTCTAACTTTAATGTGGTGCTGGATTTGATATTTCATCAACAGTCTAAAAATCTGTGGCTTCAGTGCCTGTCCACTGAACCTGAACAAAAGCTGTCGGATTTGCTGAAGATATGTTTCAAGAAAAACATTTTAACTTAGATAAATCAACTAAAACACATCCATCCATCAGTAAGACCAGTCTCTAACGTCAATGTGTGGGGAATTTTGCGCCACGCTTTTTTAAAGAACTGCTTGAGTGTAGGGTTAGAGGGTTTGTGAGCATGATCTGATCGTTTCCCGAAAACGAACACAAGAGAGAGGATTTTTCACATCTTAGGTTTGTGTGGCAGAAAGACAATGAAGAAACGCTTCACCTCTAAATACCAATGAGAAAGAATGGGATTTTTTAGAGATTTATGAATTTTGAGAAATTTAGGATCATCTTTGTTATATAGGACACAAAAAATCTATAGAGCATGGAAACACACCGTTAAAGAAGGGAAGACCTGCAAACCTCATTCATGAAATTGTCAAGTATTAAACTGGTTGGGCACCTGGGTCCATCCAGAAGATTCGACTAAGAACGACCTTGTCTGGAGCTTTGGGGCAGGAGCTGTTGTTCACACGGACAGGAGAGCTTGAGCAGCGGGTACCTGGGTATGTCTGGGTACAAACCACCGTTGTACCCAACCTTTCCAAGCTGGTCCAGAGCTTGTTTCGTCCGATCGTGACCAAGGACTTACTGGCGGCGGAAAAAGCACTCTAGAACCATGTGGCCCTTTGCGACCATTCCTCAAACTTCACAGACTTCTCAAAGAAGAAGTTTTCTAACAACAACGTATTCATCATGTTTTTGGTCATTGGTTTCTAGAAGATGATACTATTGTTCTTCGCCTTTCCGCCACCTTGATCTGAAAACATGAAAAGTCATCTCCCAAGCCTGTGTTCATTCCGTCCGTTCTAGGCTACTGTCAAAAAGACTAGTGAACTTTTGGCAGGAATTTATCTCTATAGAAAAACTGCTTAAAATCAACATCCCCGAAAATGTATCCGATCAGGTTCCCGGACCAGAGAGGCAGAACCGGCCTAATTACCACTGATATGTCCCGATTTAATTCATAATTCATAATTCATAATTCTGAACTCCTCCTTTTGTCCTCCAGTCTCAATGAATACTCTCTGCATATGCTGAGTACTACTCAAGATAGTGGTACCACCCAGATTCTCCTGCCCAGAAAGCCACAGCATCAGTTTAAAGACCGTCTGTAGGCCAAAAATCTGTAATGACAAAAAGACAGGATATTTCTAATAACAAATAATAATTGAATAAACAAATAATTTAACTATTTTAGTTTTATTTACTCTGTATACTGGATTAAACTTATTGAAATGTAACAAAATATTGCCTATATGCATGTTTTCTAAGTTTAATTTGTAACATTCCTAAGACTGATAAACTTGTGAAATGAACAGCAGTAACAAAATGTGGAGGAAACAGTCGTAGGTGGTACAAACACAATTACCGCTCCATTCCCTTCAAAGGTAAAGGGCAGTACTATGCTAGCTGTTACAGCTGTGTTGTTGCTATGAATAATATTTTTATGCTAACCCTAACTACCCACTACTTCTAAAGAATGTGTTTATCATCCAGAAGGATCATTTTATCCAACGGCATCACAGACATTTATGTTAGATTCAATTGAATTGGTCCTTTCTTGTAAAAGGTTTAGTATTTCATCTCGAGGATAAATGTTGACTGAAGCCAGAAGGAGGCAGTCATAGAACTCGCAAGCCATTAAACCCCAGGGAAGTTTTTAAAAAGGGTTATTGTCACCCGAAAATACACTAACAAAAACATATAAATGAATATTAAATTCCATTTATTCAAAGAGATTTGCGTACTTGGATTTATGGAATGCACCTTTATAGAAGACGGGGCGAGATTCTTGCCTGTGTAGCAGGGAGAGAGAGGCAGAGAGTGTGACCACTTAACGTTCATGGTGTGAAACCATCCCTCCCATCAGGCGCATGTGTAGTAGCGATGAGCGAAGAGAGGGAGGAGACTCAGATAAATGTCCATTACTTCTCACACACACACACACACACACACACACACACACACACCCACACACACACACACACACACACACACGCACACACACACACACACACACACACACACACACACACACACACGCACACAGTGAGTAATCCATGCATTGTAAACTTATGAATGTTGACACTGTCTGGTTCGCCTGCAGGGCCGCCATCGCTGTGTTTTCTAATAATGCATCATCTCAGGCGTCGCCACAGCGAAGCTCTCGCTCATTTAGCTTCAGCATGAGGCTGATTTCTCTGCTACGGACTCATCCGGCGGCAGCGTGTCAGGGCCGATGTACAGCTGCGAAATCCCAACATGTTCGACACAACGATTTGTTTTTCTGCCTGTTTATTCAGGGTCTTAACATGTTGGAAAGGATTGATGCTCAGTCCTACTTGATTCTCGTGCCACACTTATACCTACTGCTGCTGAACATGCAAACTGTGCTGCACAAGATCTGCCTGCCTGCCATATCGTTATAACCGCCTGACAAGACACCTGAAACGTTTCCATGAAAGGGGAGGACATGGTTTGCAGCAACGTTTAGGTCTAGGTAGGTGCCTTGTGTCAAAGGTAATTCCACATGAATGGTAGGACCCAAGTTTCCAACTAGATCATGATCAAACCATCAAACTACCCCCCCAGTTTGCCTCTAATGCATCCTGGTATGTGACGCACATACACCAGGCTGTCCAGATTATGTAAAAGAAAAAGATTCATAAGACCATACCACCATCTTCCATTGCTCTGTGGTCTAGTTCTGATGCTGATGTGTCCAATGTAGGTATTTTTGGACAGGTAAAGGCCGTTCTGACACTCTTCAATCAGACCCAGCCTAACTTTTTCAAAACTTGTGCTATAGTAGATTGTGTGTGCGATAAGACATCAGGGCCAATCTGTGGTTCCCAAAAGCCAGTCACTGGTTCACCAGTTACCTTCCTCAGACCACTTTGGTTGATACAAACTACTGCAGACATGGAACAGTCAACAACACCTACAGCTCTGGAGGTACTCTGATCCAGTCGTCTAGCTATCACAATTTGGTCCTTGTCAGAGTTCCTCGTTGCCATTTCCTGCTTCCAACATCAAACTGCAGCACAGCATTTTCACTTCACGCTTCATTCCTGAATATCCCACTCACTGACAGGTTACCATGGTAACCAGACAATCAAATGTAATTCCGACACCACCTGTCACTGGTAATAATTTTATGGCTTATCAGTGTTTAAACTAAGGTCATCCACACATAGCTTTGAAATGGAAAAACGATATAGTATTTTTCAAATGACTCCAGTATTCAGTGATTTTATATAAATATTTTTATTAAAGAATCAGACCATGCATTCTCTTTGACCACGTGTCCTGTGGAGGCTTTTGGCGTCAATATATTTATTGTTTCTCCAATAAACATATCCACATGAGAGCACTTATGTCTTTTGACGACAATTCTATTGACAATTAGCCATCTGAGGTACAATTTATGAGTCTCGTGGCAGAATAACATATACACATGACATGAAGAACAAACACACAAGTCCTCCACAAGTTTCCATCCCATCGGTCTGCTGCTCTCTCCACAATGTTTACGCGGGGACTCCAATTGCCAAATGGCCAAATGCATCGTCCGATGAAATCAGAAGTAAAACAAATCCATGAGAACCTGATCCCAGAGAGGATTCTCATCGATGTCTGATGAATATCTGCTCATTCTTTGCAAGATTGATGTGTTCTCTTGGGTCCTTGGGGTATCCATGGTCAAATCCTCCACCTGTTGTCGGAGAGGTTTGCTTTCAGTGGTTTGTGATTCTGGTAATTTGGGACCCACCGCTATGTGCTCCGCCTGAATGGATACTCGGTTCCGGCTGCCCAGAGTTGTAGAAACCAATGCACCCATCGTTGTCTGCTGGAATATCTCACAGGAACTGAAGCTGGTCAAAAACCTCTGGAGATTGTTCAGAGTTCTTTCTGAAATCTTCTATTTATAAAGATAAATCATGCTGGGATGTTTTTGTGACATATGGTGGCCCTGAATGCTTTGATGTCTTCCTTGATCCTATTGATATCTATGTGAATATTGTACCGCTTTGATGTCATTTTGACATACGACCTTAATGGTTGTTATGTCTATGTGACATGAGGTCTTGCTGGTTTTGGTGGCTTACAGGAGATTGATGTTTTTGTTGTCTTTACGACAAATCAGAGGGGTGGCTTTGATGCTTTTGTGATGTGATAAAGAGGTTTATGCTCTATCGAATGCTCCTCTGTCATGTTTATCATTAATCAGGCATCATTAGACATCAGTTCTCTTCAGCTTTCATGTGAAAATGCTTATGAGAGAAACCAATACCATTTAATCTATAGCCTTATTGCCAGTGTCCAAAAAGCTGCCCCTGTATTCTACATGTATTCGTAAACGAGAGATTTGACCTCTGAAAGCCTCATCAAACGCTTTTGTGTAATTTAGAGGTAATAATCTAATCCTGAACGTACAACAAGATGGATTGAAAGAACAGATACACAGAAACTCAGTGAACAACAAACATTTTTCAATTTCACCCTTTTGCTTCATTCACATCATCAAGATTTTCTCACTTCCTCTTGGAGGACGTACTTTACCACTTCTTCTTAAAAAAGTACTCATTAAAATCATTTTCCTACTTTCATTAAATTAAGTTGTCTTGTACCAACATCAGTCCTTATCATAAACTATACATATATAGATCACAAACACACACCCACACACTATTTATATATATATATATATATATATATATATATATATATATATATATATATATATATATATATATATATATATATACTGTGTGTATATATATCTTTATAAAACTTGAAGTGTAAGTATGCACTGATGTGAGGATGATTCAGTTTTCCTCTGTAGAGAGCACTTACCTTCTCTAAACAAATCTATAATGGAGCTCCTCGCCACATGAACTCGGTGCCCTTTCCCCGCGGTTTTGTTTGCAAGATTGTAAGATTTGTAAAATTACTGTAGAGTTATCTTATATCAAAGACTGGCCAGAAATGGCATACATGTACATTCTTGCCAAGCATTCATCAATCTTACTAATTTTCTGCATCAAGTTAAAGTTTTTTTCTGACAGACAGTTGTCAGAACACACATTCAACGCTCGCTGTGCATGGGGTCGCTGAAAGGATCGGCTGTTAATTTCCTGGTAAGAGATATCAAAGCACACCTTCGGAGGTCTGCTGGAGTCCAGGTCTGCTGGAGTCCAGGTCTGCTGGAGTCCAGGCCGTTGTTTGTCTTTCCGATTGAGCAAATAAGTTGTTTGTAAGAGAAGAAACAACAAAAGTGGTGGATTGATGAAGAGAAGAGGAAAGATGTTTTTTTTTTTTTCAAACCCATGGCAGTAGGCCGTCCACCCTGAGTCTTGGATCTGCTCGAGGTTTCTGCCCGTTAAAGGGCAGTTTTTTCTCGCCATTGTCGCCCAGTGCTGTTCAAGGAGGAATTTGTAGATAATTATATAAAGAGTCTGGTCTAGACCTGCTCTTTCCTGAAAGCACCTTCAGACAACTGTTGTTGTGAATTGGCGCTATATAAATAAAGATAGATTGAATGATTGATTGACTTCATCAAAAGTAATGGAAAACTTTAAAGATTTTGATAGTTTTAAATCTACTTAATCAACTCAAGGAGGTGAGAGGAGCAGAAGTACGTGTGAGAGAATGAAGGAAGGTGAAGTTTTGGTAAGATAAAATATTAATGAATCAATGGACACCAGAGATTCATTAAAAGAGAGAGAGAGAGAGAGAGAGAGAGAGAGAGAGAGAGAGAGAGAGAGAGAGAGAGAGAGAGAGAGAGAGAGAGAGAGAGAGAGAGAGAGAGTGATCCGTCTTTGTTGATATTAACCATTTTCTTTCTTCCTATCTTCGTTCTTTTTCTTGTTTCATAACTCTGACGGGTCACACTCGGTGGCTTCATTCACCACCGATTCAACTCCATCCTCACGCACACCTCATTCTCTAATACACTGGTTTCAGGGATAGATTTGGTGATCATTCAGCGCCACACACTCGTAGCGTCACGTTCTCCCGCCGTTCGCTACAGTGATCATAAACCCCGGGGTTCTGAATATTTTATGTAGCACAAATATAAATAACAGCCCGCAGACAAACCTCTCCCTCTGTTGTGATGTTGGGTTCTTTCAATTGTTGCTTCATCAAAAATTCAATAGCCTCCACTGTAACTGCGACGGTCGATCAGAGCAGAAAGGGGAAGGAAAACCAGGCGAGGAAAATGGAAGACAGTCATCGTCACAGAACAAATGCAATGAAGCAAAGAGATGCGTCACAGGAACGCCGGGAGGAGAACTTCCCCTGATTTGTCTTTGATTGGTGATGGTCTCGAATTTTCACCAATTTGACCTTTTCAGGCCTCCAACCAAAACTGAAAAAATTTAAAATTGAAAGGACAACAACTCTTTGGCCTCATCAACATTCGTTCGTCCTCTTCCTCCTGGTGGGGCATGGATCGTCTGCTTCCTTCAGTCCAGGCTGTTCTTGGGACGCTCTCTGGTTCTCTTCTCACTCTCTCTCTCACGTGTCTGATTGTGCTACCTAGATAAGCGAACTCCTCAATTTTTGGGAGATCATCTCCATTCACATGGATTGGTAAGATGTTTGGTGTAATTACTTCTGACACTCTGATATTGGCCTGATATCTTGGAACTTGTCCTAGGTATACGATTCTGGTAGATTCTGGGCTAGCGTCAGCTATTCCGGTCTATCTTTCTTTAAGATTTGATGATTTGAAAAGCTCATTCATGCTTTCATTACAGCCCGCCTTTATTACTGCACTTTATGTGACGTGAGCTGGACCTCCCTCTCCCGTCTGCAGTTTGTCCAAAAAACAGGATCACGCAAGCAACAGCAATCCTCTCATTCATATCCTCCCCTCACTGGCTACCAGAACTTTTTATGATTCATTTTAAGATCTGATTGTTTGTTTCTAAATCTTTAAATGGGTCGGCACCACCTACATTTCTGATCTCCTACAGACATATAAAGCCTCAAGGTCACTGAGGTCAACTAACCAAGTCGCCGATCTTTTTCTGTTGCAGCCCCCAAACTGTGGAATGAGTTGCCCCCTCATGTCAGGTCAGCCCCCATGCTGTCTATTTAAAAAAAAAAACGCCTTGAAAGTAACATTTATTCCTTGGCTACTAACCAGGATGAGGGTTGAATATTTATTGTGGTCCTATTGCTGTCCAATAACGTAAACTGCCTTGACTGTTTATTGAAGGTAGCAACCTTCAATAAACAAATGTTTATTGAGTACAGCACCTTGGACAACTCTTTTGTAAAAGAGAGACAACTGTTTTTTAAACAAAGATGAGTTGAAATAAGTATCTATCTGAAACACTGTACTCTGAATCGGGGTCTTAATGTACAGTTCCACATAAGAGACCTTTCCAGGCCAGAACATGCAGCAGATCTGTTCTTGGGATCCATTATAGAAGTTGTCAGTCAATCTTGTTTATTTGTTACCTATTATCACACAGAAGCATTCAGAACCAAAGTGAAGGGCAGACTTGCTTGCGTTTCTTAAATGCACATTGTGGTTTTCCAAGCCAAGCTTAAGCCTCGTGTCAACTCGGATATGGAAATTTATCTAAACCAAGATGTTTTCCCGCGAGAAAATCGTTGATTAACGGAATCTATGTCTACACATGAGAATGCATTATTCCAATGATAATATTGATCAGTAGGTGACGGTAAAGTCTATGTCAACCGTCAGAGGAACACTTTCTAAGCAAGTACAATGAACTATTAAATAAAATGGTCCAAAACTATTAAAATCTATGAAGTTGTGAACATGTTATAAGATTTGTCCAAGAACCCAACATCTTTTTTGTTTTATTCTATGTTATCTTGTGGGAAGTCTCTGAACAGGAAGTAGGAATGAGCTCTGCCAAGCAATCCAGATATGATTGGTTTTTCAGTGGAGCTAATTTAATTCTTCTTTTGCTGTCCTTCGCTAATCTCTAGAGGATGGCATCAGAACCCATAGCTTACCATATCACACTTTTATAAGACACTTTTCAATAACAGATCCTTCTCATCTGTGCCCTCTTCATCAACAATTCAAAAGAGATCCTCACCTTTTATTTAAATACGGACAGTGTGTGTGTGTGTGCTTAGTTTTATGTTAGTGAAATGGCTGTCGTTTTTGCTAACCTCATTAGAAAAACCTCGAGAGCACCCTCTAGTGGACTGGAGATGAAACTGATTTTATTATTTTACTACCATAAAAGAACAATTCATGTTGTCAAAATATATAATGAAATATCAATACTTGATATCAATATTGCCATGCAAAATATTCTATTATTCTAAATCGAGTTTTTTCACCATCCCTAATATTTTCCAAAATGATCCGGCACCACTGACGACTAAATGACCTTATGTAGCCCATACGCCAACCACCCTAAAATTGCTGCTATTGGTCAGAACCATTAAGTTTGCACTGTTTGCACTGACACCGCCTGCAACAATATTTATTTATTTATTTTCTACCTCATTTAATTATTAATTGTTAATTTACTGCATCTCTCTAAATGTATTCATTGCCGTCATGTAAGTCTGTTGTTCTATTATTTGTCGTTTTTTTTCCTTTTCACAGGTTATTTGAGACTCTCCAGTCTCTGTTCTGGTCAATATTTGGGCTCTTAAACCTCTACGTCACCAACGTGAAGGCCCGGCACGAGTTCACAGAGTTCATCGGCGCCACCATGTTTGGGACTTACAACGTCATCTCACTCGTCGTTCTGCTCAACATGCTCATCGCCATGATGAACAACTCCTACCAACTCATCGCTGTAAGTCACGACATTTAATTGTATAGATATCGGACGATTCTGTTCCAGCTCCTTGAATTCTTTATGAATATTTAGATTTAAACACTTCTTACCAAACCAGTATTTTGAAAATGGAGCGGGGAGTTGTGTGTTTGTGAAAGTTATTTGTACCGTCGTCTTTGTGTTCTGTAGGATCATGCCGACATCGAGTGGAAGTTCGCCCGCACCAAGCTGTGGATGAGTTACTTTGACGAGGGAGGCACGTTGCCGCCGCCGTTCAACATCATCCCCAGTCCCAAGTCCATTTGGTACCTCCTCATGTGGCTCCACAACAAGCTATGCAGGAGAGGCCAGCTGCCTGGGGAGGAATCGCACAAATGTGAAAACCTGCGGGAATTCACAGTGAGTAAACATACATATATGTATATATCATGAAAGTCATGAAGATGAATTTAATGTCCTCACCAAGAAAAGATGCTATGGATATATAATATATATTATTGTAGACACTGTAAATTTACTGCAAAATGATTTTTAGAATACCATTTCACCCTAATTAGACTATTGTTTGGTTGTATCCAGTGACATAATTCCAGTGACTGTTTAGAGAGTCTTTGCATGCTTTAATATAAAATAAAATACTCATCAAGTAGGGCTTTCTTAATAGGCACGGATAACGCCTCCTCCTCTGTGGCTCCTTTGACCTGAGGTGCTCCCAGGGTTCCAGCCTTGGCCCCTTACTGTTTAGCATTAATATTCTGCCACGGGGTCATATTATAAGTAGGTTCAATCAAAAGGCACACATTTTCCGATAAAAAATAGCTTTATATATGATCGATATTCTTGGATATGTTTTCCTTGGGGTCCCAGAAAAAAACGTTTTCAAGTCCAGTTTCAGTTTTAGCTCACAGGGTGTTTAATATTTATGGTATTTTGTTGAGTTAAACTATTCCAATGCAGCAGCTCTCTAAGGGAGTTTCAGTCTGGGTTGTTCTGTTTGTGTGATCCGTGTTGCACAGCCTACGTCTCAGCCTCTGAGACATTCGTTCATATGTATATGTAAAAAATGACCATAAAAGGGAAGTAGCTGATCGGATCAAAACAGCAAATCTGCACTTCTGGTGACTTTCAGATAAAAACTCCTAAAGTTGAGAGGAATAAAAACATGCAAATGTTTAATGTATTGCTGTGTCGCCTACGACGGTAGCATGGCCATCTGCCCGTCACTGAAGAATCATGCAAACAAGCTGTGGAGAGCTTGAAACGGTCTAAGAGGCCATATGCTAATATTCATGTTAACAAGTCACTTGAGGATTCACAGGCTTTACATGCAAACCGAGGTCTGGGTCCTTTTGAACCGGAAGAAAATATTCTATCTCCTCAAGGAAAATCCACTTTTATGTTTCCAGCATGAATACAAGCTAAGATTACTGCAGATATTGTATTAAAAAAAAACATAGATGTTTTATTAATTGCCTCTCATTTTTATACCTGTCCCAAATATTTTGAGTAATCCGTTTCACGTGCCGGGACTGTTTCACCTTGTGATCCTGGACCGTTTCACTTTGTGATCCTGGTGTTCTTCAGTGTGTGATCCTGGACTGTTTCACTCAATGGACCTGGACTGTTTCACTGTGTTATCCTGGATAGTTTCACTGGATGAACCTGAACTGTTTCACTATATGAACCAACATTGGGCGAGAGTCTATAAGCTGCACATGGTACTGGGCTGCAACTCCAACCTATCCCACGACTTCACAACCGATGATATAGACCAGGTAATCCAACAGCTTGAAACCAGCAAAGCACCAGGCATCGACAGTAGGCAACCGACTGGCTGTGCTCCTTCCTCTCAATGTGTCTCAGATGCCTGAAGCTGCCAAAGATCTGGCCCCATGCCGAGATGATCGCTCTGCAAAAGCCGAACAAGCCAAGCAACTACCCCAAGGGATACTGACCCATCTCACTGCTGTGTTTCCCATACAAGCTCCTGGAATGTTTCCTCCATGCAAGTCTCAACCCAGTGACACCAGGCTGCTGCGAACATGCTGGCTTCCAAAGAGACGGGTCAAAGGTACAGATAGGGGATATGCAGATGACCTGGCCATCTTACTCTGTAAGCCATCCTGATCCATGTGAATTGAATCCAAACCAGGACCTGGATTAGAATCTACACAGACATAAGCCATCCTATGAAGCTGCAGAAGAGGGACTCTCTGACTTGTGTCTGAAGCTCAGCTTGGTTAAAACAATATCTTCAATGCTCCACCTCAACAACAGAGAAGCAACCCGTGAGATGAAGGTTAAGAGGATAATGCCCAGTTGACGTTCCAGCCGGTCCCCACGTACCTCGAAATGAAGCCTAACAGAACGCTGACATTTAAACAACATCTGGATGGTGCCAAAGCACCGACAAGCGGCCCTTGCCACATTGATACGCCGCCTGACCGGCGCCACAAGAGGGGCCAGGATGAAGGCATTGCGCTTGTACACAGTGGCCCTGGTGTAGTCAGGTGCCCCCTGGTCTAGTACTATAGCCCCCACACAATAATCAGCTGCTAGTATATAAGCACAGAAGCATCATCAGCGGATAAACACGTCCTGATAAATACATTTACCAGCCCGCTCGTCTGGACAGAGACTGAGCAGCAGGGCAGATGAGATCAGGCTTTTTTACACCCTCACAGTGCAGCTGCCGTGTTAGTAACATAAGCCCACAAGCCCACATAGGTTCAGGAAGCCATTTAGCACTGCAGTGATCCGATAACGGATGGAGTCAGAGACTATGCAGATGGACAGCGAGATATACTGTTGGTGGCAGGAATAGCACTGGCGAGAGGGGTAGAATGACAAGGGAAGGATTTTTTTGTGTGAGTGTGAGACAGCAGGGAGAAGGCGAGAGACGAATTAGAGGCATGAATGGAGTCGGTGTGAAAAATGATGAAAAGGAAATGGGCACAGAGAGGTGAAACAGAATATGAGCCCGAAATGGAGACTAAAAATGAAAATGTGTGCAGAGAGGATATGAAAGAAAACAATAGAGGAGATATGAGTGCAGAGCATGTGTGAGTGGAGATTGTTGAGATGGATACTGGGCTCCACGTTGTACAGTAGACACCGATTATGTGATGTGTTGTCACATACGCAATAGAGCATCCAGAAAATTTGGAATTTAATCCTAAAACTGATCACTTATCAGTCCAATCAGGACTATTTCCCTATTTCCCTTTATGCCCACTTGGTGGATGGAAGGAAGATGGTTTTTGTGTGGACACCTTCCAGGAGGGCTCTGTCTTTAAGATATTATTCAGAATATCTCTAGCCCCTCCATTTACCATCTGAAACTTCAATGGGAAGAATAATTGAGAAGGGAATTATCTGTTGGGATCTGTAATTGAGAGAATATACCGCTCCTCCATCTGTGTGAGAGAAGGGGCTCCAGTTTAAAGAGAGTTCCACTGCTTTCATCTGTGCAGGAACAGACTCGCCTCTCTATACCCTGTTGTTGAACCCACCTGCCAAGCATGACACTCAACCCCCTCCAGGCTCCACCATATGTCCTTTTCCTGCCAGTCAATTGCCCCATTTCAACTTCAATGTTCACCTTCTCTCAAATGTACAACAAAACCATTCCTTCTAGGGGTGTAAAGATTAACCAACAGAAATTGCTTTTAATGTTAAAGATATGAGTGTACCTAATAGCAAGGTCAGTCAAAATGTGTCAGGACCCAGTCAATGGCCCAGAACTATAATGTAAGAAACCTGTCGTCTAAAGGTCTTTCGCCAACTCTCAGAGACAGACCTCAGTTTATATTCATTGTTGAAGTTGTTCTCCAAAGTGGTACCAAATCTGGAGGAGTGGCAGGTCAAGAGACTGAGTAACTGGTGCACAAGAATAAATCTGATTCACTGATTAGATTTTTAAATTCTGAGCCCACGAAATATCTACCACATAGGTTGACTGACAATCTGCTGAAGAGTGGAGGTAGCAACCGGGGTTGAATACTACAAGGCTCGATTCCAGAGGGAAATAAGGCATAGTGACCAGCCTTAAAGAGAAACAAACCATGGGTCAAGTAGGGTCTAGTAGAAATCATTTCCAGGCATTTGCATTTCATTATTTCAGATCTATGTTTAGCTAGGACTTCCTTTTGACTTACCCTTACAAGCTTTTTGCCAGTTTTTGATTTCTAGCTGCTCTGTATCCTCATACAGAATGCCCAGAGAGCTTTTGGTGCTCTCAGACTATGGTGCTCTGAAAGAATCAAGTTTAGGCCAGATTGCTCTTTAATGCTCCGAGTGACTCGTTATGAAACCAATTGATGTATTGAGGAATGCAGAAACATTTAACACGATATAATTCTCTCTTTTCAGGAACGCCACGCTGACAGCCTGATACAGAATCAGCATTACCAGGTCTGTACATCCTTCACAGCTTCATGTTTGCAGGTTTAGTGTGTGTTGACGTGTGTGTGGACTGGAATCCTCGGAGGAAAAACACACTTAAGATGGCAAATAAGATTAGAATACTTCCCATAAGATAAAAATGTGATGCTCTCATTGGGGTTGTAAGAGGTAATTTGAGAACTGGGAGCAAGAACCCTTTTTAAAAAAACTCTTCAAAAACACGTAACATTGTTTTGGCAGTCATGACTCTAATTTCAATATCCAATCTGTCTGAATTTTTATACATCAAATCAGCTGAGATGGAGCTTCACTTTGACACCCTGCCAGTACTTTGTATTTGGCAGCTCTGGTTGTTACATCCACATTTTCTAAAGGACCGCTGCAGGAATTTGCCCCTCATTTAAAAACAGTGTGCATGTAGTGTGCTTTGGCTGAGATGGAGAGTGACAGCACGCCAGAGCGGACCCGTCTGAAAGTGGCAGGTGTTGACTGTGGGAGGATACACTGAGCGCGTCTGTAACTGTGTCAGGGTTTGGATTGCAACCCACTCAGCACCAAATGTTGATGAAATCGTCCATGCTCTTTAAATCAATACGGGTCGATCCGCCTCATTGGCTGATTATGTAACACGACAATGACAGTTAGATTCATCAGCTCTGAGAAACTATTCTGCACTGTCGGACATGAAACAACCTGAGTAAACACAAAATACAAGTTTTGAAAGCTAGTTTTATTTATTTTTTCAAAAAGATTTTCTTTCATCGAATGAGTCAGTGTGGAAAGTATCCGATCCCTTAGTAACTAAATCCTACAAACATCCTTACTACACCAATAACCGGTTCCAGCTGGACTAGACCCACCCAGACCTCACTTCAATGGACAGTCATCAGAAGCAGGATGTTGCCTCCTACCTCTCACCAGTAGCACACTATCTCCTTCTTTGAGAGGTCTCCACATCAGATCCTCTGTTTCCATCTCGTCCTCTCTCGCCACATCCAGAAACGTCCTCTTTGTTCTCCCCCTTTTTCTCCTACCTGGCAGATCCATCTCCAGCAGCATCCTACCGATAAATCCACAAACCCTCCATTTCAATCTGGCCTCTTACAAGACGTCTAACCTGGATCTGTCCCTCTAACGATCGCTGTTTAAAATAACTAATTATACCAGATCCCCAGCAGCTGCACAACGAGAATCAACCTACCTCTTGGTTTAATGACCTTATCAGATCTTAGAATGGCTTGTTATTAATCCATTACTACTACTTGTATTAGTATTAATGGATTAACCTTGTTAGCTTCAGATCGTATCATCCCGTATTATCTCTCTATTATTATAGTGTCTATAGCATGCTATGATGTATGGTATAGTACATAATTCAGAATAAAAATTGCACTTAATTTATACGAACATCATAAAATACATGTATACATATTTATTTACTTATGTTTAGTGGTTACAGTCAAAATATCTGACTATGTAATAACTTAAGCTTTATTTTCAAAATGCAATGTAGCTTATTACTCTGTTTTAATCAATTAATAATACATTAACAATAAATATTACACATTCTGCAGCCTGTGCACAAATATTAAGGGTATGTTGTGGTCACCTCTACTTGTATTCTTGCTATCGTTGCTGTCAGAGATGTGTTCAATGACTATTCAGTAACATTCAGTTTCCGGCGAAGCAGAAATGGGACGTCATCATCAAAATGTATTTAAATGCAATCTTGTAAAATCTAGTTTTTGTGGAGGAACTTAGATGAAAGTTTTTTGAAAATGATATTAGATTAAGAATTCTGAAAAGTCTTTTTTATGTGTGTCACCACCACACTGAAATTGGATTTTTGTCCCCCTCTACAATGAAGTTGGATTTCCGCCATTGCCAAAGTATTTAAACTTCTGCACCATCCCCACGTCTAGTCCTTGCATCCCCATCGTCCCTTTCATTCACACACAGGTATTCCTTTTTGCTGTGACTGACCGTCATTCCACTTTTCTAAAGTCGCGCACTATACCAAAATCAAAAGAAATTCTAGAAGGTGAAATCAATCAGTCTGGGAAGGGATCCAAAGCTGTTTCTAAGGTTCTGGAATTCCACAGATCCACACTGAGACACATTATCTACAAATGGAGAAGACTTGGAGCTTGGTCCATTTCAAATAAGTGAAGCACGATGAAGTCTCATTCAGAAAGTCACAGAAGATAAAGAAAACCAACATCCAAGGAACTGCAGGATTCTCTCACCGCAATAAATGTCATTGCAGAGTTCATTGCTCCAGTATTCCAGAGGCACTGGTGGTTTGGTGAGATACCTTGATGACCCTCAGAGCTTCTAGTAGAATCTTCCCTGGACTGATGAGTTGAAAGTTGAACTGTGTACGGATAGGGCCCAGCTCCATCTTCTGTAAACCAAACAAAGCATTCCACTAGAAGAACATTAGAACTGCGGTGCTAATCAAACATGCTGGTGGCAGTGGAACGTTTTAGAGATGTTTCGCTGCTACAGACTAGGGTGACTCATCATCTCTCTAGCGGAACATTCCGAAAGAGAATGTCAGGTCATCAGTTTGTGAGTTGAAACTAATCTCTACTGTCTGTCTACTATGTCCACTGTCTGTCTACTATCTCTACTGTCTGTCTACTATGTCCACTGTCTGTCTACTATGTCCACTGTCTGTCTACTATCTCTACTGTCTGTCTACTATCTCTACTGTCTGTCTACTCTCTCTACTGTCTGTCTACTATCTCTACTGTCTGTCTACTATCTCTACTGTCTGTCTACTATCTCTACTGTCTGTCTACTATCTCTACTGTCTGTCTACTATCTCTACTGTCTGTCTACTCTCTCTACTGTCTGTCTACTATCTCTACTGTCTGTCTACTATCTTTACTGTCTGTCTACTATCTGTACTGTCTGTCTACTCTCTCTACTGTCTGTCTACTCTCTCTACTGTCTGTCTACTATCTCTACTGTCTGTCTACTATGTCCACTGTCTGTCTACTATCTCTACTGTCTGTCTACTATCTCTACTGTCTGTCTACTATCTCTACTGTCTGTCTACTATGTCCACTGTCTGTCTACTATCTCTACTGTCTGTCTACTATCTCTACTGTCTGTCTACTATGTCCACTGTCTGTCTACTATCTCTACTGTCTGTCTACTATCTCTGTCTGTCTACTATGTCCACTGTCTGTCTACTATGTCCACTGTCTGTCTACTATCTCTACTGTCTGTCTACTATCTCTACTGTTTGTCTACTATCTCTGTCTGTCTACTATGTCCACTGTCTGTCTACTATGTCCACTGTCTGTCTACTATGTCCACTGTCTGTCTACTATGTCCACTGTCTGTCTACTATGTCCACTGTCTGTCTACTATGTCCACTGTCTGTCTACTATCTCTACTGTCTGTCTACTATCTCTACTGTCTGTCTACTCTCTCTACTGTCTGTCTACTATCTCTACTGTCTGTCTACTATCTCTACTGTCTGTCTACTATCTTTACTGTCTGTCTACTATCTCTACTGTCTGTCTACTATCTCTACTGTCTGTCTACTATCTCTACTGTCTGTCTACTATCTTTACTGTCTGTCTACTATCTCTACTGTCTGTCTACTCTCTCTACTGTCTGTCTACTATCTCTACTGTCTGTCTACTATCTCTACTGTCTGTCTACTATCTCTACTGTCTGTCTACTATCTCTACTGTTTGTCTACTATCTCTACTGTCTGTCTACTATCTCTACTGTTTGTCTACTATCTCTACTGTCTGTCTACTATCTCTACTGTCTGTCTACTCTCTCTACTGTCTGTCTACTATCTCTACTGTCTGTCTACTATCTCTACTGTCTGTCTACTATCTCTACTGTCTGTCTACTCTCTCTACTGTTTGTCTACTATCTCTACTGTCTGTCAGGCAAAAAAAATGTTTAATAAGGCAACAAAAAAGCATTTTAACTAATCATGGCAACATGTCCCCTACAGGAAGTGATCCGAAATCTGGTGAAGAGGTATGTGGCGGCCATGATACGCAGCGCCAAGACAGACGAGGGACTGACGGAGGAGAACTTTAAGGTGGGTAAAAGACATATCTGAACATTGTTTTGATCTTTCGCACAAGCAACAACAATAAAACCCATTACAGTGCAGAATTTCTGTAAAGCACAAGAATCTTAAATGTCTTTGAAGCTTATCTAACCACTGCACCGCCCCCCTGTACAGTGTCATGGAACAAAGTTCTGTAGCGTTTACATAATTAGGGTAAATGCTGAATACTCTATCTTGCAATGTTAAAGAAATGTGAAAACCATTCCTGAATCCATCCTTCTGTCCGGTTTTACACCAAATATTAACAGGTTACTTTCTGGTAACTGATAACATTATTTGGTACTACTTTACTATAAAGATAAAACCTCATTCATAACCCAATTATAAAACATTTAGAAATCCTTTATAAATGTAGTCTTATTTTATAGTGGTACACATTATTATCTATACATACCAGCACCAAGTCCTCCTCCTACGCGCAAAACCTAGACCCCTAATCAACACGCCGAGTAGAATTTCTTTGCTTTGTCCAAATCTTCTTAGCCCTAATTTATTCCGATACCGTTTCCCATGATGCTTTTTGTGGCTGGGCTTTGAAGTGGAAAGTTCCTCTCGGCGAAAGCAACACAAGGTGTACTATGGAGCTGAATCCCTCTTACACCCTGTGTGTGTGTGTGTGTGTGTGTGTGTGTGTGTGTGTGGGTGTCGGTGTCGGTGAGTGTGTCTGAGGGATGGTTGGTCATAGCGGACAGGAAATGCGTGTTTAAAATGCGTAGCTAACATCACGTGCATGTCTAAGTGAAGCATTTAACGATCCTCTGAGGCGTAACGCCAGCCACCTATATAACTTCTGGGTCCCATATGTCGAGAAAGAAGAGATGAGAGGGTAATATGGAGGTTTTGTATGCATTAATGGTCATTTTCTGTAAAAAAGAAAAAAAAAAGCTTAAGCCTACAGTAAAGGTGTGTGCGTACGGAATCAATTCAAAATCCTGGATGTGCTGCTCCGATTACACCCATCAGCCATAACATTAAAACCAACTGCCTAGTATTTTGCAGGTCTGTTACGGCTCTGGGATGTTCAGAACCGGTATATATTTTTTAACAATATTGTTCCACAGTAGTGCTTTTGTGAATAGCCGTCGATCTCCATGTACATCTTAAAGCTTTACGTGCCCATAACCCGGTTATCCCTATCTAAACCACTTTGGGAGGGACTTACAACTGAAGAACCAGGACGACCCAAAAAGACCTATAGTTCTGGAGATGCTCTGACCCAGTCTTCTAGCCGTCACTATGTGACCCTTGTCAAAGTTAAGTTGTTCAGATCCTTACAATGCGTCAGAGATCCCTCTCCCCAGCATAACTAGCCAACTCATCCTGGTGGATCCTAAGGTGGACGTGCCTGGAAAATATCCAATGGAAATCAGCCCTGAGGTATCCTAATCAGATTCCCGCACCACTTCAACCGGCTCCTTTTGATGTGAAGGAGCAGCTACCCCACTCTGAGCTCCCTCCAGATATCCGAGCTCCCCACCTCATCTCTTAGGCTGAGTCGATCTTCCCTTTGAAGGAAGTTAAGACTTACCTTGAATTTGTTTTTACCTTGAATTTGTTTTATATATATATAGCAGCAATGTTGCCTCACAAGAAGGGTTCTGGGTTCAAATCCACCCCTACAGGGGTTCTCTCAGGGTCCATCAGCTTCATCCCACAGTCCAATCTCTCTGTCTGTTAACAAAATAATGGAAAAGTAATGGATGGTTTTGCATGGGTTTACAAGAGGTAGGTTTTGCCATATCCTAGAGGTGATTGCATTTCGGTGTTTCACAGCCTCTAAAATAAAATAAAATAAAATAAACGCTGTTTGGTGTGACGTCTGAATAATGCAAGGTGCTCTCTTGAAACTGTTTCGGTTTGTTCCTTTAATTCCTTTGATGGTGGCTTAGTGGGCGAACAGAGATACTGAAATGGAATGCACAAGAGATGACCAGCTACAGAGTAATTGAGTGATACACAGAGAGTTTGTCGGAGTTGTTGGTAGATTTAGAAGCTGACATCAGAGGCTCAGACATTAGTGGAGGAGTCTGCACTCATTTTCTCTAAACCTAGGGTACTGTTGTGCGTTGTTCCTTTGATGTTTTATACCAGAGAAAAACAGGAAATGACAAAACAATGTCTGTTTAGTATTCATTTTAAACAAAACAAAATGTATAAGTCTAAGAGTGTTGAGCAAAAGCTTGAATAAAGTGCTGAACACATGACGAGAAAGAGAGAGAGAAGGTAGGTTTCTGTCCTTGGGGGCGGTTTTAAGCTTTCTGAGTGCATTTTCAATTTTATTTATTTTATAGCTACAGGTAATTTTATTTAAAATGAAGCTTGCACTCATAGAAATAAAAGTTAAAATTGCCACATGATAAACATAACGCAAACAGCAGGCTGTATTCTGGGATAAGCCTCTTAACCAGGATACTGACGTACATGTTAACAAAGTCAGCGGTTGGCCCTCTGATAAACTGGTGTATCCTCCCTCTCACACAATGTCAGCTGGGATGGGCTCCGGGCGCCCTGAACAGGACAAGTAGGGGTCTGAACACGCCTAGTTGTCCCATGGGGACCTTACCTCAAAGGTAATGCTGAAATTGTTGATGCTGAGATGGTGAGAGAACAAACAGTGACATCACAGAGCTGAGGAATGCAAACAATATTAATCAGATGGTTTGAATGTTATGGCTACTTGGTATACTGTAAATCAAAACATTCACAGTCTGCAACCGGGTTCATTCGTGACGCCAGGATGCTCTTGTGAAAGAAATGATTGTTTCAAAACCAGGTCAGAACACGGCTTCGAAATTAATTTAGTCTAAGTGAATGAAGCAATTTATTCAAAGTGAGCGAAACGCCACCGACCGCCCCTCTCCAGTCTCACTTATCTCACTTTATCTCTCTCACTCTGTTTCTGGTCTGTTGACCTTGATCTCTCTCTCGTCACCACCATCCTCCTGAGTCCTTACCCTCCTCTTCACCTTCTGCCTCTACAAATTGATGTTTCACCTTCCCTGTCTTAATCAGTCGGCGGTCTTGTCTCTTCCACTTTCCCTATATACCCCCTTTTTTCCGCTCCACGTTTCATCTCTCTCTCCTGTTTTCCCCGGAGTATCAGATATTTATTAGCTTTAAAGCTTTCTGATAAAAAGGGAAATTTGATTTTAATGTTCCTTCTCTGTCTCCTTCCAGGAGTTGAAGCAGGACATCTCCAGTTTCCGCTACGAGGTCCTAGATCTCCTCGGCAACCGGCGTCCTCCACGGCGACATTACTCCTCGTCCAGTGAGACGCCAAGAGACGATGGCGCCTTGGCCTCGGAGGATGACAGTGAATCAGGTGACGGCTCTGGAGGTGGCGGCCAGAGGTCAAAGGGTGTTTCTTTCCTGACACCCCTGGAAGACAACCCAAGGTCGACGTCCACTCTTGGTGTGTCTGCCTTGGTGCGATCTATTTCTGGAATGACCAAGACAGAAAGAGGCGTAGAGGGTGATGAGGAGGAGCTGGAGGAAGGCATTGGTTGGGGGGAAGAGGAGGACGAGGAGGGGAAACCAAAGAGCAACGGGCTGAAGACAACCATTATCCCCTCGTCCTCCACCACTGTCCTGGCATCCCCATCATCATTCCCTTCATCGTTCTCCTCGTCACTGGCTCGTACAAAGAGCCGCCTGCAACGCATCTCAGCCCCGGGAACAAAGACGGACTCTTTCAAGCGCCTGTCCTACCTGTTCTCACGCTCCAAGCGCAAAGCCCCACCCATGCCTCTCTCCTTACAGACCCCATCCTCCTATACCATCTCTGATGGATTGCTCCGCCCCCTGGGGAGTCACAGCCACTCCGACTTTGGACTCAGTAACGTAACCAGAAGCGAGTTACACCTGAACGAGGTGGGACGCTCTGGTGAAATCAATAACCCTTCGTTTTCCCCGCGGAGAACGAACGGGCGGGACTCTCTCCTGACGCTGCCCCTTCCACCCCAGTGCCCCTGCCAATCCCTTCACTGTGCTTCCAACATGTCCGAGTCCAGCTCACGCCTCCTGGACTCCAGCGAGGACGTTTTCCAGGGAGAAGGCGTTGGAGGTTCGGGTCAGGGCAGCATGGATGGAGGAGGGGGAAGAGGAGGGATTATGATGATGGGTGGGTGGGTTGGACCGTGTGATGATGTCATAGCGGACAGCTGTGAGGTCATAGAGGACTCTGTCACCACGCAGCTATAGGACAAACAGAACACCTAACTGTTTTTCTTACCTTTTTTTGCCAATGGCTGAAGGAGAGAGACGGAGAGAGAGGTAGGAGAGGAACGGGAATCCAATGGAATCTGTTCTGGAACTATGAAACTGGAATGGATTCCCGAATTCTGAGAAGAAGTTCAAGAGGTTAGCTTTCCGAGCAACGTTCGTAATGGTTTAGGTGAAATGTAGGGCAGATGTTTATCAAGACAGTTTGACATCATCTGGTTGTCTGGAATTTCACTTGAAGCGGTATTCAGTCCCGAAATAATGCAAGGCCTTTTACAAATTAGCCTTTGAGCTAAATGGCTAGATAGCTCTATGGTAAGTGAGATAACTGACGACTGACTGGACTTACTCGCTAGAGAGGGGCAAGAGTTACTCAATAAGCAAGCTAACACAAAAGTGAGTTAACTGTATAGATTAACTAACTAGCTACTGAATGGGCTGAGAAGCCAGAGGGAGATAGCTACAAAGTAACCTACTAGCTAGTTAACAAGCCATTGAATCGGAAAACTAGACAGAGCGTAAATTAGCTACTGAAGTCACCTACAAGTGAAGTCACACGAATTTGGTTAGCAAGTTAACTGGCAATTGAATGGAATCAATTACTAGAGAGTGAAGGAGCTACAAAAGTAACCTATCTTACAAACCAGTAAGTTAGCTAGCTGGTAGCTACTGAATGTTGATAACTTATTTAGCTTAATTTGTAGCTACCTTACTCTCTAGCTAGCTTACTCATCAGTGAATGGACAAATGAGCCTAAGGGGTTAATATTTTTAAGCTTTTTTTTTTTTTTACTGCTATATTGCAAATCTACAAGTTTGCGGGTCACCAGGTCGATGCCAGCATCTCTTATGGTCAAACTGTCTTCATTAACATCAGTCATAAAGGCAATTATTTCTTCTTTCCTTCGGAAAATTCAAACTTGCATGATGGAATATAATAAATATAATGGAATTTCAAGAAGCCAAAGTGACTTTCCAGAAGGAAAATATCCCTCCTTGGTTCCCAATGTCAGCTTCCCCTTTGACCAAATCTAAAATGAGTGGAATTAAACATCTGGAATTTACAGGGAATCCACCTTTCAACCCTGTGGAATGGACCGGGCCACAGTTACAGAAAGGATTCCACTGGAAATACCATAAATTTAACAGGAAATGGGAAATAAGCTACCGTTTGAAGATGCAGTTTGTGAAGATGTAGATCCAGTTGCAACCAAGAGAGGCGTCTGTCCATTTAAGGCCACTGTACAAACATGGCAGCGTAACATAGCGGCCTCCCGCTTTTTGTTGTAACAGGCTTATTCTGTGCTAAAGTTTTTAAAAACCGCTTATTTCAGCCGATTATTATTCACATGAACATCGTTATGAAAATGATATTGCCGTTTAATATTTTACAGACTTAACTCTGGAATATTACTGACCTACTGGGATATAAGGCGAAAGCAGGGAACCTCTCTCTCTACTCCAACATGGGCCAAGGAACGTTGTTTTATCCTAATAATAGCTATACTAGTAATAATAATAATAACAATAAGAGACTTCGAATAACACTCATGAGGACTTTTCGGATTTCTAAAGACTGTCTTTGCTTCTTTTGTGGGTCACCTTTGATTTTCCAAGCGTCTCGTCTGCTCTTCCTTAATAAGTACACTTTAACCCAAGGAATAAGAACCACATGATGATTTACTGTGTGGAAGAGGAGGAGGGACGGATGACGAAGAGGAGAGAGGCAGGGGAAGATGGAAAAAGGACGCCTTTCCATCTGGGAAATCTATTTTAAAGGGAAATTTCATCAGAATTTCATCAAGTTTTGTTCCTTCATTATTTGGTAAAATCGCTCGTCCTGGCGACTTCAAAAGGTTGGCATGAACAGAGACAGTTGAATTTTTACTCTGGTTAATATGCGACTTTCAGTGATGAAGAAAATTATGCATGTTTGATAAAATTAAACACAGTTAACCTGCAACAGACTCTCACACACACACACACACACACACACACACACACACACACACACACACACACACACACACACACACACACACACACACACACAGACACACTGAAAATATCAGTGTGTGTGATGAGTAGCTCCTGGTTAAATGCTTCACTCTTTATGAGATCCATCTAGAGGATGATGTCATCTCTCTGTTCCTCTTTTAACATCCGTTCTTGTTCTTTTTTAGATCCCTAACTTCTACTACAAAAACAATAACTTCCCTGCTGCTCCGCGCCGTCTCACAGATAGCTGTCTCAGCTGCTGAAAGCCATCAATGAATCCTAAAATGTTACCATGGTGACTCTCTCAGCATCCTGTAATCAGAATGTCACTTCCAGAGCCAGGAAGCTGAGCAAGCTGGCGGTGCTCTCAAGTGCTTCCGGGCATTCTGGCGCTGGCAGCTTAATGGTTAGTGATGACAGGAGAGAAAAAACAAATCTGAAGCAGTAGACATGGTAATAACTAGCTGTAGCCGTTATTCAGCCTGTTCTCGACACTGTTCTCAGAGAAAACGGTGGTGGCATTTGTCGTATTTTAAAAGCAATTTTAGCGTAATTGTTTTGCTCAGTTGGTGGTGCAGCGGAGGTGTTACTACTTATACATTATCAGGAAAAGTTAAAGCTAACAAGATAACATCAGGGTTAGCTTCTTCAACATGCTAATAATGCTCTTGCGCTCTCCAGCAGGCTAGTGTCAGGTTCATTTCTGCAACAGGAGTAACAATGGTTAGCTTCCCACCAGCTAAAGTTGCTGTCATGTTCTCCAGAAGGCTAACAAAAATGTAATTTTTCCAACGAGACAAACAATGGTTAGCCTGTACAATAATCACTGTAGGACTATTGTACGCGCTAAATTGCTGTTATGTTCTCCAACTGGTTAACATTTGTATTTTTTTGTTTCAGGAGGCTGATATTGGTGTTAGATTACCCAACTGACTAACATCAGGGTTATCGTCTCCGATCGACTAACATCGGTGTTAACGTCTCCAGCATGCTAACATTGTTGCTACTTTCTCCAGCAGGAAAATACCGGGATAATTTCTCCACAAAACTAACAGTCCTAACAACAGGCTAACTTGGAATTAGCTTCTCCAATATCTTGATATTTGCCTTCGCTTCTTCAACAAGATAATGTTTTTTGCTTTTCCTCCAAACCAACATTGACTCCAAAGTGCTAATTTCAGTGGTAATTCCTTCAATTCGCTAATATCAGTTTTGCTTCTGCTACAAGCTGAGGTGGAGGTAGTATCTCCAAATGACTGACATCGGAACAGCGCCAAATCATCATAAAAGGTGTACGGTATCGTGGGAGATCATTAAGATTGGGGCTGTGATGTACCAAAGTATCATATGTGCAACCCACAACCAAGACATGTTAAATAGTAGCTAGCAGCAATTTGCAACTAACACCACTTTTTGTGATTCACTCTGAAGAAGAAAAAAAACCAAACCCTTAAAATCCCCTGGAATATTAGAAAAATGTCCATTTCCAGTGAAATGATGCTGTCCGGCGCGGAGCTGCAGGCATTTAATAATTCAATGCATCGACCCGTTAGCTCTCTCTCCCATCGAGCTGTTGGGGTTTTGGGAGTTAATTGATTCATGGGAACTCTTTCCTCAAACATCACATGTAATCAGCTTTAGCGATGAGAGAGAGTGGAGGAATTAAAGTTGAGCTGGGAGCATTTATTACGTCAGGATTAAACCTCTGGTTTTCAGGCAGAAAAAGTCAATTCAGAAGAAAGAGGAGAGTAAGAAAGAGGAAATAAAGCAGCACATACTGAAAATACCATCTACTACATCATAACATACCTTACATCGACACTTAGCTCCAAACGTGGTTTAAGAAGTGATGCGCAATTTTTAATCTCAATTTAATTTTCAGAAATATTTACGAAGTTTGTCATATTTAGCTGTCTTGTTACAATATACTATTATAATGTTGAATAGATAATATATTTTAAATCTAAAATATCAAAAGTGAATTATAAATGTTAAATTACATCTTCAGGAATAACGTTGTTAGTCTTATTCTGCATGCCGTAGAGATAAAAGGCGGTGTTATAGTAGACATCTTAACCACCTTTCCAGCAGGCAGCAGTCAAACGATGTTGCATAAAGACATTTGTGGATATGTAGGTATCATTGTATGTAACATTCAGTCATTCAATATGTTTACGGGCAACAGATGGACAATAGCAAGTGAATATTGGAGCATACCATTCAAAGAAGAGGAGGCGGGCTGCAGAATGACAGCCGAGCTCTGTGTCTCTTCATCAAGCTTTTATTTTGGTCACTACTAAGACCAGCAGTGTTCATTTTGCAATATTTACTTACTTTTTAGTTTTGAGTTAACGTTTAGATTTTACAATGACATTTAGATGTGAAATTTGGATTTATCATTTTCAATTGAACCAAAGGGTCAAGTGAAATGTGGCGCAGAGAGGTTTTTGGTTTGAACCCTTCTCACTTTTCATTTTCACGTCCACAAACGTGAAACATGGAGTCAATTACTTGAATCAAAGCAACACCGCCGTCCAACCATTTCCAGTATTTTGCCCCATTTCATCCGTATCAGTGAACCCCCTGAAAAAACCCCAGAGATGAATGTGCGGTAACCACAGAGGGTTCATTGAGCAGGAATGGGTATAAAGCTGTGGGGAAAATGGTTGTTATTTAACATTTTTTGTCAAAGTTTCCGTTCAAAAACACACAGAATTTTAAAGAAAGATACATGGTTTCCACCATCTGACACTTTTATTTTGAAAAACAAGAAATTAACTAAGCAATGCAGTCAGAAGTGAACGGGTGATTTTGATTAATGGTGGGGGGCAGCAGATCACCTATGGGACACATAGTCAATCCCCCTTATCGATCAATATCATTGAGCTTGGGCCATTTGACCTGATGCACGATGTGTTTGTGTGCGGGCGTGTGCATGTGTGTGTGTGAGGATTATTGATCCGTCCAGAAGCCATGATTAGATTCTGTTGATTGATATGCATTTAATAAGATGAGACACGGAGAGGCAGGAAAAAGAACTTCGCCACAGATAAACAGTTTGATGGCTTTGAGCAGGACGGCGGTTCATCTAATGCATCCGTCACACACAGACACACGATCGCCGGCTCACTGAACTGCAGGTCTGACTGCAACTCTTAGAGGCGGCCGCACTCCACTTTATCAACCCTGTGTAATCTCTGTAACTTCAGTCATACACACACTCACACGTATGAGTGTATGCGTGTGTGTGCAGGGAAGGTTGTTGAGTCACATGATGCTGAATTCATCAGGCCATCTGCAGAGGCAAGAACATAAAACGTAACGTAAAGACTTTTAAACGAAACATTAATCTTGCCTCTTTTTTTTTTGTTGACCAAAATTGCAACCTTTAGACGAAGTTGGTCTTCTGTTCCCATGACAACAACGTTCTGGACCTCTGACAAACATAGAAGAACGGCACCTTTTGCTGTCGCTGGGTAAACTGGGGATTCTTGAGAAAACGGTAACTACCCAACTCCACTTCACCCACTGCTTTTAATTTTGTCCGTCTGAATGAAAAATAAACCAAGGCAGACTCTTTGGTGCTGATTAAAACAAATATACAACGCTAGCTGCTGGCCTCGCATACATACTTAAGAATTTCTGTGGATAAGATTGATCAGGAATCATTTTCACTATTTTGACGCATGAGCGGGGAACTTTTTCAAAAAACATAGAGAAATCTTTACAAACTTTAGGAACAAAATAATAACACTGGGCCTTGAGCCGTCGTGCCGGCTGGGTCCCTATTTCCAGACTCTGGTCTCACTTGATGGCGATGTAATCATTTCAAAATTAACACCATAAAGTAACAGCGGTAGCAGTAAGGAGATTAAATACCAAAAACACTGTTGTGGTGGGGGATGAAGATCTTAGCAGGACATAACCTCAATACATTGGAGAACGTTTCTTTTGTTAGGTCGACCCGGGTGGAGAAGGAGGCTCAGGAAACACTGTGATGTCACGCCTGGGGCATGGTAAATGTAAATTTCTTTATTTCATTTCCATTCTAAACCTATTTGCGGTTTCAAGAGGGGTACTGATATATCAGAATGGTATTAGTGTGAGTATGAAAATAATTTGGCCTTGCTACTCAACACACACACACTAACACACACACACACACACATCTTACATATATGACATCATTCAGGTTCCCCCTCACATTCTAAAGGAGCTTTAAGAATAAACTGTCCCTGTCCCTTTCTGTTTTTTATTTAGATTTCCACATGGATGAATGTACGACTGTCTTATTTTTCTAGAACTGGACGGCTAGCGCACGTTGTTGACTCTTTAATAAAGGCATCCTAAGAAAACTCTGCTGTTATTGGACTGTTTATTTAGTGTTTGTTCTGGCCCATCCTGGGTATGAGGCGGTCATGTGATCTGTGACTGTCCAATCATGTTCTAGAGATGTTTACACGGATCGGTCAAATTAAACTTTCTGGGTTGCATATCAGGATTCCATACAAATACAGTTTCAAATTAAATTTTCTTTATTGATCCAGGTCAATTTAGATTGACCATCAAGGACCTCGAACCCACAACTCTAAAGTTGAGAGTGTCTTATTCTTCCACCCATTCTGTTACGCATCAGAATCTGTGTAGAAAGCTGACTTAAGCGGGTTTCTGTCATAGTTTTGTTGTTTTTGTTTATTTGTTTCCGGTTTTATTTTGAAGGTCGGACCCTCGCCATACCTTTAAACGTCTGACTCCCTGATTCCTGCGAATGCTTTCGCCTGACCCTTGTTATCACTCTGTCGGGCGAATTCACAAAAGAATTTTACAGATATTTGCTGTATGCAAAACCGGTGCAATTAAATGTGTTTTATTCACAGAGAAGCGACAGGCGCTGTATTGCAGCGCTAACTCTGCTGCCATGCAGACTGTATATCAGTGGTCCTGTGCTATTCTCACGTACTTAAATAAGGTATTACACATGCATGTGGCGCAAAAATCATCCCCCTTTCTATGCAAATTATCAGAATATTAGACGTATCTACACGCAATCACCATGAAATTATTTGCTTCTTAAGAGAGATGGTGGTCATCGCATGTATAAGGGCTGAGGCGCCCGGACTTCTGTGATCGTGGCATCAGTGACTGTGGTTGGACGAATAAATCATGATGCCAGGCGTGTCTCGTTTGGAACGAGAACAAATATTTTTCATTTCACTGAAGCTGAAACTATGTGAATATACAGGTTGCCAGCTCACCTCATTCTTAATTTTCTCAGTGAGATCAAGGATGAGATTGAGCCTGCCACTGAGAGATGCCATGTACTACCTGCCATTGTGAAATTGCTGGCAGCACTGCAGGTTCTCGCGTCTGGCTCCTTCCAAACACCTCCTGCAGGTGCCTCTGGGCGTCACAGTCCTCCCTCAGCTCAGCCATGTGGGATGTTATGCCGACCATTATTCATAGAGCAGCGAGACACCTATGATTTCCCCAAACTAGATGGAAAATTGAGGGGCCCTAAAGATTCAGCACCACGGACAGCTCCGCTCAAACTCCTTTATTTTGGAGTGCGTTGACAAACAAAGGTTTCATAGGCAAATTTTAATTGAATCTTCGAAAAACAGGGAATATTATGGAATTGTCATCTCTGCCGCCTCCACCCTGTCCCCGCCACAGATCTTTCGATCTTTCGTGTTTTCGCGCAATAACTCAAAATCGATATCATGGATCATTTTCAAATTTTTCTCCCCAATAAACCTCAGAACTGGAGGGTTTTTGGGAAATTTCAGTTAAATATTTATGACACAAGTGTTACCTTTATCTTCAAAGGTTTCCAGGCATAATTTCTCAACCGTTGGTTGAATTTAGTACAAATTCGGTGCATATTAATCGACTCGAGGAGGTTCATCTTGTAAATATCAAATTTCACTCACTAAGGGGAGATTTAAAAAAAAATGATTTCAGACATTCCTCAAAGTCTTTAATGGATCACATAGATCAATAGATCTATTATGTATAAATCATATTTTACCCATATTCTAATCTAATGGTTCAAAATTTACTCAATTTGGGGAGCTTTTTTTTTCTTTTACGAAAAATACTGTGGAAATAAATCCAATCTAAATTGCCCGCAGGAGGGAATGTGAGCGTGAATGGTTGTGTGTCTCTATGTGTCGGCCCTGCAATGACCTGCAAACGTGTCCAGGGGGTATCAGGACAGGCTGCAGCCCCGTCTGCCCTGAACACGAGAAGTGGTCACACAGAATGAACGAATGACTGAATATAAAGCGATGTAAACCTCCCGTACATGCCATAATTGAAAAAGCATTGGGAAAAAAAGAGCTGAGTAAATCCCCTTCTTTAAATCAAACACTGTTGGTGCTAGAAAGTTTGTTGAAAACGTTCCTCAATAAAGTTTAAAGTATGTTCCTTGGTAGGAATGGTGGTTTGTGAGGCTTGAGAGGCATTGAATGATTGAGCTGGTGAACTGTTGCCGGTTCGCCGGTTTACCACTTTGGTAGGTGGTAACCAGTGTAGACCGGGATGATGAGATTCTCCGACCCAATTTCAATCTGGTCCTGGTCAAAGACTCTCAG
Organism: Lophius americanus; assembly: GCA_037951165.1. Classification (NCBI taxonomy): domain Eukaryota; kingdom Metazoa; phylum Chordata; class Actinopteri; order Lophiiformes; family Lophiidae; genus Lophius; species Lophius americanus. The sequence goes on from JBBDHG010000116.1 coordinate 2,299,943, forward strand.
ATGTTTACAGATTTGACTTCCAACATTAACTTCAGGTCAAAATGTTCACTTGCTGCCTAAAATATCCCACCCACTGACAGGTAGCCAGATAATCGATGTTATTCACTTCACCTGTCAGTGAATGTAAGAAAATATCATGACTGATCAGTGAATCTTCTGAAATATAATTCCCTTCTGAAAACTTTGAAACGATGGATATGAGATCCTATAACCTTCAAACCTGCAAACTACAGCAGCCCTGAAGCGTACAGGTACTTTTACACAACGCTAATAGAAGAAGATAAGAACAAACCCAGGTTTGTGTTCAGCACTGTAGCCAGAGACCAATCTTGTTTTCATATAACCACCACGAGTGGTAAATGGATGGATGTATGAATCAAACCTGCACCTGCTCACCTTCTGTTGTCTACATTTGGGTCCAAATTGTTTGTTTTCTCATTGAACAACCCTATCGGAAATGAAGAGGCACACTTTCAATACAGTTTTTGATCAAAACACTTTGTACAGAGCCTCTAATCCCCGTTCCTTCTGCTTTGTCTCTGGGAGTCACCGCGGTTGTTGTCACAACCTCACTTTTGTGTACATCTGATGTTGAAGCGGCCTCTTTCTATGCAGCATGTGTCGAGTGTTTTCAACAACCTGCCATATAATCCAAAAGCATTATTAGTTTATTCAAGGAATGGCTGAAAAGGAGAGCAAGGGAGGTAGAGAGAGATGAGAGTTTTTGTAACAAAAGCCCTCACTCGCCCGTTGTGTGGGCTGCACTGGTGAATAAAAACCCGCTTTTATCTCTCTCTCTCTCCACATCAACCTCCCCTCCACCAACTCAGTGTCAAGTTCTGCTATGAGACACACACTGATCTGTGTTTGTGCTGTGAAATGAGAGGCTGCTGTCCCTTTGCCAGGCAGCAGTATCCTGAAGCATCTCTCAAAAATAACAGAGTATTATTGAACCGCAGCGAAGGGTTTTTTATCTCCAAGGGTTTTTTTTTACTTCCAAGGACCGAGGATCTGAAAATATTCCAGTATACTGCACATGTGCACTAACTCTCATGTTTGAGTCCTCTACAGGGAATAATCTAAACAGTTTTGCAGGAGACCCAGGGAAGGAAGTGAATGAGTTCCTCCTCAGGGAGCATAATGAGGTTCTCCTTTAAACTGTCCCAGGATATCTTTGATCTTAAAGAATATTTTGCGCAACTCATACATTCATTACATCCCCGAAAAGTTTGCGATTATATGGAATCATCATGGCTACCATCTGCCGCCGCAGAAGATCCTTTGTGTTAACGCGATAACTCAAAACAATTTCATGAATCATTTTCCAGATTTTTTTACCCACATAGACCTTAATTTTGACTTTATTTTAACTTTTTTAACATTTTTCAACCCATAATTTCCCAGCCGATCGTCCAATTTAGTCCAAACATTGGTGCATATGAATCATCTCAAGGAGATCTAGCTGCCTTTCTTTTTTTTCTTACAAAAGCCACTTTGTATCGGACTTCACTTCCCATTAGGTGCAGCTTTAGCTCAGTGGTTGGAGCTGCGTCCCCCAACCAGGATACCAGGGTTCAAGCCCATCCCCTGACACAACAATCCATGTGTCCTTGGGCAAGACCTTGAAACCTCAGTTCCCCAGGCACTTCACAGTCTCGGCCCAATGCTCTCTCAGGGATTTAAATGTAGAGATGAATTTTGCGACATTCCACTGAATGCATGTGCTGTGTAACGAGTGATAAATAAAGGAAATATTATTATTGATTCATTTGAGTAATCAATCAGGGGGGATTGCTTGTACAATGCAGGGAATTGAGATTTATATATATATATATATATGTGTCTGCATGAATTCATAAACTCATTCAACTTTTCATTTCTAATTTTAAGAAAAATAACATTCATACTTTAAATACTTAAAAAAAAACTATATTAGCCTTAAATCAAGTTCCATAACATATTTTCTTATCTTCGCACTAAGAAACAAATGTACATTTGGTTGCCGTTTTCGGTGCTGTAGGTTGGTGAACGGCGCCCTCTGCTGGATAAATACAAACATACAACTGGAAACGCTGGAGATAAAGATTCTACGCAGACAGAAGCACCACTCTTTATAAACATCCTGACACCGTCTGGTCTTCTGTAATTGAGTGAAGACTAAAAATGAACCATTTTGAATTTTTCTTTAAACTTCCTGTGTGTGAGCCATGAGGAATGAATGAGGCGTGTAAATATGCAGGAGCACAAAGACTCTCATGTAGTGTTAGAATAAATTATTGCAATTCACAAAATGCTGCTGAACTCCATGGCCGAACAATTTAGCACCAGGATGTCTCAGCATCATTTAATTTCAAAGTATGTATTTCAAATTCAAAATTGTAAAAAAAAAAAACAATTCCCCTGTTTTCCCCAAAAAAGTTGTGCTGCAAAAAGGCACAACAGAAAAAATCAATATTTTCCAGGACAATTATTTTCATTAATACATAAAACTAACTGATCTAAAATTGCAATTATTTATTATGAATTTAATGTTTAAGCACCTAAGTAAAATAACAAAAAAATGTTTTAAATAGTTAAAATACGAGAAAATGTTTTGCTTTGAAACAGTAACGAGTTTATTAATAGATCAAGTTTAAATTAGAAAATTTTTTCATGGCTTATTAATGTTATTAATATCATTATTAATAATTTGGTTATTCCAAAATTCATTGTTTCAGAAAGTAAACACAGTGTGATACCTTCTTCTTTAGTTTTATCTCTCTTTTCTACCTTAAATTCTGATTGGTCCAGCGCTGCCACATCTCCCTCTCTGATTGGTCTGCACATCAGCGAGCGTCTAAGGAAAAAGGAAGTAGGTACTTTCAGACTTTGCGACTGTGTTTAACTGGTGGAGGATGTGGAAACCGAAACATAACGGTTATTTTCCGTATTTTTAAAAAACTGAAAAACTTTTATAAGGGCATTCAAGGTTATTAATACATTCAAAATGATTTTAGCGGGATTCGTGACGTTTTTCTTGGTGATTTCGTCGGTCGGAGCAGCGAAGAATGAAGGAGATGATGAATGGGTTCATCTCCCCGACAAATGTGAAGGTAAGTCTCGTCAACCTGACGCCGTTTAGTTCCCATATAGCTACCGTATTTCAGCCTGGATTATTTCTCTTTTCTCTTCTGCCTTACCCCATTGCTGGAGGCGGGCTGGAAGACATGTACATGGGTTCCCAATGATAAGGTGCAGTTGTCACCCTGCACCTTACAACTCTGTACTCCTCTCACAATAACAACATGGAGCTGGCCTGATCTGATGTAGAGGCCCACAGACATGAAACCAGGGGTGGCGGGGGTTTGAACATGTCTGTCACCTTCCCCTTCATTTTCACCATCTTCCTTGACTTCTCTGGCTTGTAGACCATCCTTGCCCATGGAGGAGACGGTGCAACCTGTTACAAATCCTATTTCCAGGCATCCAGAGGACCCTAGGATTCCTCCCTCCTGGACCCATGTATCTGTGTAGCCATTCTCCATCGTGTGAGGGATATCTGTCTTGTCAAGACTGAGAAGAACATCTTAGCCCTACACCTCTTGGTGCTGTTCACACTGAGACCTTCTACTCTCTCACAGGCTGGGGTTGTTGGGAGGCATCAGAGGGGTCTATTGAAGGGTAAAACCATTGCTGAGAGAGGAGAGGGTTTGACTTGATCATTTTCCATTTTGCTGTGTTTAGGAGGAACCCCAGTGAGCATTGTTAAGTTCACAGTTATGAGCATGTGGTCCCTGGTTATAAGCATTTAGTTCCCACGTAGCATAGTTAAGTTCCTGGTTATGCACATTTTGTTACCAGTTAGCGCCGTGTTGGTCCCAGTTAAGAGCATTTAGTTACCAGTAGCATTGTATTGATCCCATTCACAGATGTTTCCAGTTAACAGCCTTTGGTTCCCTCTTACTACCTTTTAGTACCCAGTTAGTAATGTTTGGTTCCCTGTAATTAACGTTTAGTACCCAGTTAGTAGCGTTTGGTTCTCAGCTGGCATAATTTGGTTACCACTTCCCACTACTATTACATTTGTATTTGCAATTAGATTAGTATTTGTAAGATAAAACTATCTTAAACTTCTGTCGACTCTCTGCTGATATAACCTAATTTTGATCATCTGCATTATATCTTCTGATTAATATAATCTGGTTTATATAACATCATTTTCTCTCCATCACTGATCCAAATCTTCATCTTCCTCCTTCAGTCTGTAAGATTGTCAGCATTGAGATGAAGTCGGCGTTCGTTGAGACTGGGAAGACCAAAGAAGTCATCGGCAGGAACTACCGCTTCATCGACAGCAAGGGAGCGCCGCCGATCAAATACGTGAACTCGTAAGTGTCTGATGTTCAGTCTCCCATCTATTCTTGATTTTCCCTCCGTCACAGACCTAACAGGAAGTCGGTCAGGCTTCATTTCATGTGGAGGGACATTTATAGAACAGAACAACGGCTAAACTGACGATTGCGGTGGATGTGTGATAACAGAAATGTCTTTCAGGCTTATAGTCAATGTAGTTATGGGAAATTATTCATGTTTTGTCCCTCATATTTTCACTTTTCTAATTAATTATTAATTAAAAAAGTGAAAGATTCACACAGTCAAACATTTTTCTTATTCTGTCGACTTTTATTTGAGAGAGTATCAAATATATCCAAGCAAAAAAATCTTAACTTATTAAAGTTTCTGGCACCAAACACAAATGTGGGCGGGTTCTTTGTGCCTGTATCCCTATTGGCTAATAAATGAGCTTTGAGTGATAGCCCAGTGACACAGGACTTTGTTTGAAGAGGAGTGAGATGCAGGTGCTGAGGAGTCTCTAGGGCTGTGGTGCCCTTCCTCCGCAGGATTGTCCCCCATCTCCCCATGTGTCACTCATACATATGTTTAAACCAGAAGTGAGATTTAATCATGAGTCTATCTACCAAGTTTAATTCAGATCGGTGGTTGCGGTGGCAGCAGTACCCACTGAAGTCACGCAACACTATCAGGCTCGTCCCCAGGGGGTGGGGGAACCAGAAACATTCTCAGATTAAATATAAAATTCCAACCCCGACTTCTACCCATGTCCACCCATGGTTAACTGTATTTGTATATATTTGTATATGTAGATATTCAGAGACAATACAGTAAAAGTAGTTGATTTATTCCCTCAGGCAGTATTTTTCTGGCACACCAGTTTCCTCTCCTTCTCTGATGAAGCCGTGTTTCTCTTCTTTTAATAAATATTCTGTCGTGAGCCGATTAAAACCTCCAGCTCAAACGGTGTGATGCGTGGCGACCATAGCGTCTCACTGGTTGCAATGCTGAAGAGCTCCATTGATGATGATTTTTGATATTCCTCGTGCAAAATTTTGACTGAGAGTTAACAAACTCATAATTGATTTAACCTACTCAGATCAGCGTTTCTGATGAGCTTCTCATCTCAGGCTTGGTTAAGCCAGGGCGACAGCACTAACTCAGGGTTTCTTGAATTACCCCCTTGGAATGAAAAGGTCTCAACTGTGTGAAATTGACATTATCTAATTTTGAAGTCTGAGCTGAGTGAACCTGAAATCTGTGTTTTCAACAGAGACCTGCGGTTCATCGAGGTGGTGGAGAACGTGTGTCAAAGGCTGCTGGACTACAACCTCCACAAAGAGAGGACTGGCAGTAACCGCTTCGCCAAGGTCAGTCCGTTTGTGTCTATCTGGTTCAGTGTCATGTTCTGCTGTCAGAGTTTGTGTGTGCGGTCATGTCTACTGTAAGATTCCAGTGTTACACACAGGTCCAGAATTCTTGTCTAAAGTGAGACCCCTCGTTCGATACATGACTCCCAGATTGTCAGTGTTCTACATCCTGGGAATGAGTCTCAACAATCGACTACGTACAAAGAGCTTCATTTCACTTTACTAGAAGCCCGAAAACTCAGGGATATTATGGAATCCTCAACATTCCATAATATCCTTCATGTTAACAAGTTAACTCAGAAACTGTTTCATGGATCCTTTTCAAATTTAGAACCCCAGACACTTGGGCAGCTTTATATCTAGATGTTTTTGGGCCATACTTTTTCATCCATTGGTGTGATCACGTTCACATTTGGTTCATATGATCTGACGACACGACATCTATCCTGTTTATAGTGTTTCACTAATATAGTTAATTTTCTACTCACTAGGGAGAAGTTTTTTTCAGTTTTCCAGACTGTACTTCCTAACCTTTAGTTTGATTTAGTCCAAATTGGGTGCATATCAACCCACTCAAGGATACCTATCTAGTAAACACTATGTTGACCATGTTTAGACCTGGTTTTAAAAAGCATTTTGGCCGATTGGATCATAATTGGACAGCGGGACACATCACTAAATACAAGTGTAAACATTTACCATGACACATTGTGATCCGATCACCCAAACCACTTGCTGAGGTGGTCTGGGGGGCATTTGACCACATAAGGACCTGGTAGCAGAGGTGATGTATATGCGTGATGGCCACAGGTGTAAACGGCGATGTGTCACGCTGTCCGCTTGTGATCCGATCAGCCAAAATGCATTTTAAAACCATTTCTAAACAACGAGTCGTATTTTATTCAGCAGGGGCTTTTAAACTTCATATAATTTGAGGAGTTTAATCAGCCTGTACAACTCGAGGGGTTGGGGACTTTTCGGGGATTTACCCTTGCTGTTGGGGACGGCTGCGTTGATCTAGTTTTCATTTGATTATTTCATTTCTTTTCATTTTGTTATTGCTTATAGTTATAGCTTCTATATTTCCTGATAAGTAGAGTATATTGATCCACTTTACGACCCATCAAACGGCCCGTGGGGGCAGGGAGTAGTTTATCCTTATCTATCTAATCTGCCGGGCAGAATTCAAATAAATTTCACACCCATCTTGTTAGGATCCCAAAGGTACGCATCACATAATTGGTTTCTTTAGTTTGTTTATTTCTATGTTTTAGACGCATTTGGTATATATTTTCTTTGTTTTGTTTAGTTTGAGTTGAGTTGTCTTGAATTCAATAATTTAAATGCACCGGTGCCTAAAAGACGTTTATGAAAGAGTCTCACATGCAGCTAATTCTAAATCCTGTATAAAATCCCTCAGTGCTGCCAGTTCCAAACAGGAAGTAGTTTTAAACGGACTCAGTTCAGTTCTTAGATATGTTTAATGTAACCGCTCCATGCTTTAGGAAAACTTGCATCATATTTGACAGCACCGTTAAAGTCCATCTTTCTCCATCTGCAGGGCATGTCAGAAACCTTCTCCACCCTTCATGGTCTGGTGAATAAAGGCGTGAACGTGGTGATGGATCTTCCCTACGAGCTCTGGAATGAGACCTCAGCAGAAGTGGCCGACCTGAAAAAACAGGTGATTTAATGTCCGCTGAATATACGGAGGATCCTAGATCTGGTTCTACACATCAGTAATGTGAACCCGGAAATGTTGTTCCAGAGATGAAGACCCAGCATATATAAGAACTGATGAAGGCTAACCTGCATATGTTGGTTGATTGGCATAATTAGGATTAATCAACATAAAATGGTCATGGTTACCTATATAACAGGAGAGAGGATCCTACATCAGGGAACATCACTTTAAGTTTGAACAAAAGATTTTGTGAAACAGCTTTTACTGTTAATCAGTACAAACTGGACACAACGGAAAGGTTGTTACCTTAAAACACAAAATGTTAGCTTTTATCCATTTTTCTATATTGCTTTGAAAGTCTTCACTTTGTACACTAGGAACAAAACAATTAGGATTAAGTTTGGTTTCATCATCCGGAATCAGAAACATGAAAAACGGACAAAACAATCTCAAGATCCCAGATGCTGATTGGGAAGTTCCCATTATGGAATTCAATCACCTCCAGGTGTTTCTGTTGATTTTGGCTCACTGTGCTGCTGAACCTTTTGCAATTTAAAGAAAAAGACTATTTTGAAGAGCGCTACACATTTGTATAAGAGCATGATTTATGGTCTTTAGGGTTAAATCGACATTTTGGTTCGAGGGGTCAGCACTCCTGCAGCTAAACCGGGTCACTGTCCGTGAAGAGAAACCTCATATTGTCTAATACAGTAGATGTACAGAAACATGATTATTTAGTATCTGACTCGATAAAGTGCACCATAGCTCCGGTTGGCTGCTGAACTCTCTGTGGGTTTGTATGTCCTTCAGTGCGACGTGTTGGTGGAGCAGTTCGAGGACGTGATCGAAGAATGGTACAAAGGGAGTCAGGAAGAAGACTTGACCAAATACTTATGTGAGAAACATGTTCTCAAAGGACAGGACGCGGGTAATGCTTCAACTTTTCTGCTGTTTGGGTTTCTTCTCATGCTCTTTTCCTGCCCAACATGATCTCATTACCTGAATTTATTGTTCCTTTCCTCCCTGACTCCTCTCTCTGTGTCCAGCCTGCCTGAATGAGGTGTGGAAACCACAGAAGAAGAAGAAAGGAGACCAGGCTGCCATCGCAGAGAACAAGAAGATCAAGAAAAAGAAGAAGGGAGGGAAGAAGGGAAAGGGTAAAGAGAAAGACGAGCGGAGAGACAAAGAGTCGGAGGGGGAGAAGGCCAGCGAGAAGAAGAAGAAGGTGAAGAAGAAGAAGAAGCAGAGCAAAGCTCCGGTGGAGAGGACGGAGGGAGGGGCGTCGTCGAATGAGGAGATCCAGCCACAGGTGCCTCTGACTGGGCAGAAGACAGAGCTGTGAGCCCAGGTTCTGGTTCTGATCTCTGGATCCTAAAGAAGGTGAAGTCTTGGTAAAGGGGGTTTCTTCCACTGAGGTTCACATCAGCAACTAGATTCAACCTGTTTGGTTACAGTTACTTTTCTTTGTTTGTCAGTGTCTGTCCTTCTGACACGTTAGTTTTTTTTCCCTCACTAATTCCATCTTCACCTAAATGTTTATTTCATTTTACCAAACTAAGCTGGTATTTTTATACTTTTGACAGCATTGTCACCAATTTTCCTTCACATTTCATGAAACTATGAAATTCAAATTGCAAAATGAAATGATAAGAATGTTGAAAGTGGTATATTTGAAGACATTTGTTCAGCAGAAATAACCAATTATGACATTGTAATTCCAATATATGTAATATTTTTACATTTCCTTCGTACACACAGAACGTGCTGCAGACGTTTCTCATGGTGCATCTTTACAGATGCATCAATTTGTCTTCTCACGCAAATCCCTGATGAAGCCATGCTTGGCAACTCAAAGGGCGCGAAAGAAATCATTTTTGCGTTATTTTTACTTACTGAGATATATTTAGGGAGAGGCGGTGGTTTCAGGTGTGTGTCAACACAATGCTGTTCTGATAGAGGATCACAAGCAGGAGGTTCTGGTCAGTTATTTCATATTGAGGCTGCAGGTGAACTGTTAGACAAACCAGTTCAAACAGTCCAAACAGGGAAAAAGGATGAAGAAGATTACTCTTAACATTATCACACTAAGTCAAATAACCGGGCAACAAAGGTGATTTCATTCTTAAAAATCACAATACAAACATAAAAATCATGAACTGACTTATCATAATCTCAATTATCGTAACATAATGATTCATAGAAGCTACCGCATACATTGAAACAAAAGAAATCTCACATATCATGGCTGTGGTTATACATTCTGGGTCTCCGCCCATCCAGGAAGATGAAGGCAGATTTTCCTCACTTATAATAATAATAATAATACATTTAATTTATGTTGAAAAGCTTCAAGTCCAGTGAGAAATATGTAAAGAGGCATGAAATCCTGAAAATCTCTCGCCATGGCCACTGAAGAAAGACTGTTACCAGGAATTGAATTTTGCCTTTTAATTTTATTATAAAAAATATATAAAAATATAAAGAAAATACTTAAAATTCCCGACATATCAAGGTTTTCTGAACAAACACACCCTCTGACAGAATAATAATAATAATAATAATAATGCAATTTATTTATTAAGTGCGTTTCAAACTACTCCAAAGATACAGGCAAAAGAAAAAAGGAATCAATGTGTAAAAACAAGTATATCACATTAAAATAGTAACGGTTTAAATAACCATAAATAACATATTACACAGCTTTGATTGAGCCTGAAGTGTAACCACGGAAACAGAAATATCACAAGTTCCAGCATGGCAACATTTCATCAAAAAAACTTAAATAAGGGTTTTGTTCAGGGTTGAGAATAATTAGTCCTGAATTACTTGTTCAAGCCATATTTGACCTGATTATATCATTCTCATTTCAATATGTCGTGTTGTCATTTGTGATGCGTTTTGGACCGAGAGGAACTCAAATTGAGGGCGTGGCCTTTAGTTCTGGGATCGTGTCGTGGGAATTCTTCACGATTTATTCATAGTTTACATATAGCCATATCAGGCAGGTGGTTTTAATGTTGAGGCTGATCATGATTATCATCTCCTCATAATGTGAAATTATTACTTTTTAAAGGTTTTCTGAAATGCTTTTGAGTACGATTAACTTCTACCCTTTTTTTTGTGCAATTCTCACTTTTTTTTGTCACCAGAAGATAAACCTCAACTTGAATATGAAACATTGATGAAGAAAAGCCATTTTTAAAATTTTAATGATAACTATGTATTAAATGTTTTGTACCAGCGGGGTCTTGTTTTTTTTTTCTCAGATTAAAACTGAATGAAGTTATCTGTGAATGAGTTACAACATGAACTATGTTTTATGTCAATGCTTGTGTTTGTGTAATTGTTTGATTTGTATCATTTGAGATTGGTTTACTCTGTCACTGTGTGTGTGTGAGTGTGAGTGTGCGTGTGCGTGTGTGTGTGTCCTAAGCCGACCTTGAAGGTCAGCATGTGGTTTTGCTTTGCTGCGTGTTTTCCCAGATTTTTATGCTGAAGGGAAATACTGGCTGTGTTTTGTTTTGTTTTGTTTTTGAGTCACTTTATGAAACGGGTTAATCAATAAATACAATATTGTTATTGTGTTTAAGAAGACTCATCATTTCAAGGTTTACGATTTCTCAATTCAAATCCATCACTGTTTTATAAACACTAACACTTTTCCACCACTAGAGGGAGAAGGAGACATTTTATTAAAGTTCATAGTTGCTGTAGTAAAAGTATTCATAATTAAGTATCCATATTAATTATATCATTCTTTGATTTTTATGTCATTAAGTAGTTTTTTCCTGTTTTTCAAACCACAATTCACAATTGTTGTTTTTCAGATCAGATTTGTAAAATATTATAAGCCTTTATTTTCAACCAATGAAATTAATTTAAACAATTCAATAAACAATTTTTCTAAAAGAAAAACAATAGTCTGATAATAATTATTGCAGATGAGGAATATTGCACTTGGAACAATGAATGCAAAGATGCATCCACTTTCTAAGAGAAATAATACAATTTAAAATCATATTCAGAGTGAAGCTTTCATTAAACATGTACACGCAGCATGTTTTATTGTTTTATAATTAAACATAATACATGTGTTATTTATCGGTGTGTCGGTGGTTCAGCTGGTCCACTTATCTGAAGGTCGGTGGTTCGATCTCCCGCCACTGCACTCCACATGTCCAAGTGTCCTGGAGCAAGATACTGAAGCCCAAGTTGTTCCCAATGGTTGTTCTATTGGTGAATGGAAAATGACGTGAAGGGTTACCGCTCCTGATGAGAGGGTGAATGGTTCTCGTTCTCGTTGTAAAGCGCCATATAATGCAAGAATGTTGAGGTAAGTGCCACGTGTCAAAGGAACATCCACATAAACGGAAGAACCACATGGTCCAAAGCTTCACACTGATCTCCCCAACTATTCTTCTTCCCACAATGCATCCTGGTACCAACTCATGACTTTAAAGGATTGCTGCTTCATCAGGCTAGACTACTTTCTTCTACTGCTGGAAGACCTGCAGTTCTTGCAGAAGCTCTGACCCGGTCTTCTAGCCATCACAATATGAGGAACCTACCAAAGTTGACACTGGGCCAGAGGCCGGGCACACCTTTGGAAAAGTTTGGCCAATTCAGAGTCACCAACATTACATGATTTGGACTGTGGGAGGAAGACGGCGTTCCTGGAGGTTACCCACGCAGACACAGGGAGAACATGTCACACAGCACCCAGAAAGGCCTCCAGTCTCTTTTCAAACCCAGCATCTCTTCTCTGAGAAGAGACGGCGCGCGCCGAGCAGCATCTCCAGGTAACACCTCTGCTTCAGTCTCACTATCTAAACTAATTCCGTCCACACACAGTCAAACAGTGAAAGAGTATGTTTCTTAAAATGTCTAACTACTCCTTCAAGTGAATGAATAATTTCACAATTCAATAGTCTGATTTGTGAGTCGTGAAAGCTTTTATTTGTGATCATTAGCCTGTGCTAGCTAGCTAGCTACAGCTAATACTGTTTTCTTGTATATTTGAACGCGTAAGCTGAAAATTCTTTTTAAGAATTACATGGGAATGAAGATCCATATATGGGTACATGTTTAGCATGTTTTTATGCTCCGCAATTAATCTACAACTTACCTGTAAGACACCAACGCCAGGAACCAAAGGGGGTGGGGCTTAACAAGGGGTCAAAGGAGAGCATTTGTCTGTCAATCACCTGTGGAGGACTTTGCATCTTATGAAGTCTGTTTGGTAAACTTTAATCTAGTTGCTAGCATCTTATGTCTGTTTGGTAAACTTTAATCTAGTTGCTAGCATCTTATGTCTGTTTGGTAAACTTTAATCTAGTTGCTAGCCAGGAACAGATTATCCTCACATGTTGAAGAACTGGACTTCTTCCCCTCTTTGCCCCAGTGATGTCCTGGTTTCCTCCTGTAGCAGAGGCTTTATGTTTGTCTGACCGATATGAAGGTAAAACATATTAGGGTGCTTTCCCCCCTGAAAGTCTCAATGCTGAACCAAAGTCTTGTTTTGTTCAATTGTATTTATTCAATTTGGTTATTTTTGCTTGATACTTTTTATTTAAATTTTCTTTATTGCCTAAACTCAGCAACACAAAAACCCACAATAAACAGAAAGTAAGTTTTTGAAGTCAGAAATGTCCTCAATACACATTGAAGCAGGCAGTGAGAAAGTGAAAGAATCATAGTTAGTATAATTATTTAAATGCAAACATTTCCTTTTTATTTACTTTCAGATAATCAAATTCTCATTATCAGGAAATTATTCTAAACTATTCTAGTATTGAAGAGGCGAGTGCAGGATTAATCCTCAACGACTGTATTGATGGATGTGATGAAACCTTTAAGGATGATGATGATGACGATGATTAAACATAAATTTACAGTCTGAGCAGGCCAGGTAAACATTGCAGTACCTCATTACACCAGTAGGTGTCACCCCACCACTAAAGCTAACACATCGGTCTCACCTTCTACTGAACTGACATACGGCCTAATCCAACTAAGCCCTTTCAAAATGAAAGTGTGTGTGTTTGTGAGAGTGTGTGTGTCCACATTGTGGATTTGGTCTAACAGCCTTTTTTCTCCTTAGTCCTATACAATCAAACCCACATCCTGTTATACTTTGTGTGTGTGTGTGTGTGTGTTTGAAGCGTATATTTATTGGTTCAGTAATTCACAGCTGGTTGTTTATAGATGATTCTGTGGCCTCAGAAGGAAAGATGGGACACTTCAGAAACAACATTATATCAATGATACCTGTTTTATTCAGACATTCTAGATTCATTAAATTCTACTTCAGAGTCCAGAGTACAAGTAACAAGACGACAAAATGCGGTGAAAGCAAAACACGTAAAGGCAGTAGGCACAGGGGCGAAGAAGACCTAAGAGGACCTCTCAGTGACCTGGTGTATCTCATGCCTTGACGTTTTTTAGTAACGCACACACTCTGTGATGGTGACGGTGTTGTAGCTGCTGATCAGTGATGGAGGACAGAGAAACTCTCCTTTAATCTTGAGAAAATGAAACAGCCGTTTGAATGGAAATATTGATTCTTTCTCCCATTTCAATCTTCATCTGGTATTATCTGTCCCACCATTGTCACACCGTGTGTGTGTGTGTGTGTCTGTGTGTGTGTGTGTGTGTGTGTTTGTGTGTGTGTTCGGGTGCATGTTTATGTGTGATACACCAGCTCACCTTTCTTTCGGTCTCTCACTCATCCCCTGGAACGATTTTCTGTCTCCTGGAACAGGCACACAATAACTTGTGAGTTATATATAAATACAACTCTAAAGTCCTATGCTGCCTCGCACCACCATTATGCCTCTCCACCCGTGTTAATAATTAACGAAAGCTGTCATGAAAAATATCTGCTGATGACCTTCTGTTGTATGACGTAGACATCATAAAACACTGACTGAATCAACATCCAAAATGGTTGACGAATAAGATTCAACTAAAATGTAGTTTAAAAAAAAACCTTAAATGAAATCTTATCTTTTCAAATGCACACCTGTAAGAATTGTTCATTTGTGAAATAATGGCGTAGCAGAGGGTCTTTAACTCACGTCATAGATGTAACAGTTGAATGCTGTATCCGGGGGTCAGTGAGCCTCGCCACCGGGTCACACGACATCTGTTACCAGGTCTGATTATTGCAGAGTTGCATCTGCAGCAGTTTCAAACCTCGTAGTTTACTGACTGACTGACACCACTGTCTGCCTCTCCCACTCCCTTGTTGAGGTGGAGTGTCACTAAAGCTAACAGTATCGGTCTCACCTATGACCAAATGGATAAGGAGCCACGATTCTTGGCCTGGAGCCAATTAGGAGAAAACTTTAATTGGGACAGCAGGAGATTCTGGGGAATACGGCCAGAAGGCTCGGTCTGTCAACAGCATTTCAGAATAAAGAAGAGAATCATTTCCAATCCAATCAAATTCTTAACTGTGACATATCTCGTGCTGTTGGGGACCCCCTGCTGGCCATGAGGGTCTACGCCACATGTGTCAAAATCAAGGCCCACGAGTTTAATTATTATGGAATTATAGCAATTATACCCGGCCTGCGAGACAATATCTAAGTTTTATAATAACAGGCCAGTAGTACACAGCACAATCACCACTGATACTTCAAATCCCAGAATGCACTCCCAGAACGAATGAATGAAATGAATGAAAACTGTGTTTTCCTTAAGTGTATTAAAGAATGCACTCATGGAAATACATGCGATAGCATTTCTTATGCTATCTTATGTGTTTTCCATAAACAAGAAAACACCTTCTTACATTTGATGTGAAATGCACCTGCAGTCTGTTCATGCACCTTACACTGTTTTCTGAGGAGTAGCCGCTCCTGACTGCAGGAACAGATACGAGGAGCAACCGTTTACTTTTACTGTTTTACTGTGACAGAAGAAAGAAACGGCTAAATCACCCCAGCCACTTACCAAAGGGTCCTCTGAATCTCCTTTTAGCTGATATTGTTCAGTAAAAACAGATTGAGTTTAGATGTAATTTTTAACTTGAAATAAGTAGTTTTCTGGCTTTTGTTGATGCCTGTGAATAAAAACTTTTCATTGGAAATTATTCTGTGAAGCAATAGAGAGGCAGAAACGAGAATTTGTTGTACTGATCTATTTGGAATTTGGTGTATAATGTGAATGTTTTATATTTTGTTGGCTTGTTCGGACATCTATAAAATGAGTTGAGATAATAATAGAATTATCATAATACCAATAACATGGCCTATTTGAGTCCTGTTCAGCCCTCCATATTGTCTCCATCTTACTTTTGGGCCCCTCTGTGATTAAGTTTGAGACCACTGTCCTAAGCAGTTAGTTAGCTTATGAATCGGCCAACATATGCTAATATCCAAGGAGTAAATCACACCAGGATCGGAACCTGGTATCAATACTGGTTCCTAATAATCCCTATTTTGGATTCTGTTCTTGAACAAGTTTCGTAGCAGCAATGTAAATGCCAACAAACACTTACATACTAAATATGTAGATGTTTGATATTCCTGCGTGGCTTCGCTGCATCCACCTGTGAAGGTGTTCCAGGATGTTGTTCCAGGATCTCCTCCCATCATGATGCTGATAACATGTGGCTCAGCTTTTAAGTTAAACTACGTCAGATTATACATTATCTTGATTGTTGGCATCGCATCACCATTCTGAAGCTATAGAAGGAAAAAGTCATCCTGGCCCAGAGCTTCCTCTAATCTGACCTCAACCTGACAGATGGTTTTAGTATGAGAGAAAATGGAGAACAAGGTATGTGTGTGGATGGAGAAGAGGAGCTTTCTAACCCTTGATGACCTGGAAAAACAAACACCATCACGTCTGGAGCTGCAGAGGGTCAGATTAAATCTGTCTCTGGTTCTGAGTTAACTGTAATCCATTTTCCTCTTGTTTGGCGGTGGCGTGCTGTGTTTCCGTGTCGCTGTGAACCTTGAGTTGACCTCAAACACTACATTACTTAGCGAAGAGAGGAAATGGCTAGAGGGAGGCAGAGAAAGTGTCATATAGAAAGAGAAGATGAAACAAACACCTCATATCCATCAGTTGGTTTTCTTTCTGGTGTTTGAGCGGACAGCCTCCGTGCTCCAATTCATCTTCGTTCTCCACCTGGCGGTGTATTCAGGGAAGGTCAAAACCCGGAAAATAGGCTACTCACCGGGCATTTTGTCACCAGGCACCCTTCACCTGCCTCCTAACGCAAAGGAGCCACTCGCAACTGGGACACGGCCAGAAATACATGAGGTGGAGCAGAGCAGCAGCTCAGCAGGCGTCTATGCCGCATTCGTTCTGCATTTACGCCGCATTTGTTGTCCTTTTGAAAGATGCAAAAGGCTTGAGCGCGGTGACATTTAGTTGGTTTAAGTCTGGAGAATTATTGCCCCTCATACATTGCTGTGAAAAAGCATTAGACCACTCCTGATTTCTTCGATTTTTGTTTTGTTGCTCCACCTGCAACATTTCTGATAACTGGAGGCTCATACCGTGATGTTAGAGGCTGCCATGCAAGGCGCCTGATGCTCATCAGGAGTGGTAACCATTCGCACCATCAGTTCAAGCACCAATGAAACAGACATTGGGAGCAACTTGGGGTTCAGTATCTTCCTCAAGAACAAGACTGTGGTCTGCAGTGGCCCGGGATCAAACCACCGACCTTCAGATAAGTGGACAAACGCTCTACCAACTGAGCCAATGTCGCCCCTAATGGTAAACTGCCAGTAGAAAACTGGTGGTCTCAACAGTAGTAAACTATGGAATAGTGGATCCATGACCTCTCAACTCCATGAAGATTTTCATATGATTTTTGCATAGTGTCCTACTGGTGACGCCTACAAGGAAACTTCCCGCGTCTCTGGCAGAGATTATATTCCACTCCCCGTTACGCACCTCCTACCAAGTGGATTTTAAGCAAAAACAGGAAAATAAAATATCTTATGTTGCCGTTGGAGGCAGTAAAGTGGGCGTCAGGTCACATCTCCAGACTCGCCCTGAGCCTCTGGCCCCATGGGGCCGATACAGCAACGACACCAATGACAGGCTACATGGCATTTAGAGCAGAAAGGTGTGACACGCAAGCTTTCACACATCCTGCCTGTCTGGCTCATGCACACACACACACACACACACACACACACACACACAGAGTCCTTAGGGCTTACCATTAATAACAGCTGACCTTTGCACGTTTAGGCTGTGAAATGATAGCGAAGCAGACCCGAGGACGTCGCATCAAACTTTCCTCCATGTCTCATCACTTCATCTCTCTGACTCATCCCTCCATCCATCCATCCATCCATCATCCCTCCCCGGGGAGGCATCCCTGTTTGCTATTTTTGCTTCAATCTTTTGTTCGTTTAATAAGAAAGGAGGGAAACTTTAACCATTTTAGACTTTAATATATTAAAATAAGGAATGCTAAAAAAAAATTTTGTTTTTTTTGTAACAGTGGAAACAACTACATTTACTAGGTATGAAAATATGACTTGATTCATCTTGACATAAATGAACAAAAATTTAATTTAATTCCGCACCCAAAATAAACCTAAAATAGATCAACATCTATCTGTTGTATTGGCATGAACTTGGTGTCCATGGACAGGTCAGACCTAATATACTTTATTAACTTTGAGTAACATTATATCTGTTACTCTGTGAGAATTATCAATGATTAAACAAAATGATTTGACCCCAAAGGACGCGATACCACCTATGTCCACTAGGGGAGGTACATACAGATACAACAACCTTTGGCTCTGACATAAACTTGGTGTTTTATTTAAATCTGGCATTGTGTACAATAAAAAACAAATCAAAAGAAAGAGAGGGAGCTGCTTATGGCCCAGTTGGATCATAATCCGGCCCCTGTCTGATCCAGGTGGGACAAACAGGTTTCAAGAAAGTACAGGGGGGGCCACCCTGCCTGGGTATGAATAAATCTCAGTCAGTGGTAAACATGTTCTGGTTCTGGCTGGTATTTTTTGTTTTCTATACGATCAACCACAGTTATTAAGATGACTATCAATTAATTCAGGCAAACTCATTGTTGATACAGATTTGTATTTATGTAAGCATTCACGGTTGTTAGGTTATACAGTGCGGTTTAGGGTAGATACACTGATAAGCAAACATTATAAGCGCCTGCTTGATTTTGTTTCTGTTTCTGCCAGAAACAGAGTCTGTTCTGACTTAACAGGCTAGGCCTGTCTCCTCATAAGCTTCTATGAGCCTTGGGCGCCCATGACATGTCGCTGGTTCACCACTTGATGAAACCTTTATTAATCACAAACACAGTCCAAAATCGGAAATTAGTTCTCTATATTTTACCCGTCCCCGAGAAGCGGTGGTCAGCCACTGTGAATGCCGTGGAGCTAATAGGGGTTCAGGGTCTTGCTCATGGACCCTATGACATGTACACTGGAAAGAATGGAATTGAGCCGCCGATCCTCCCACTAGGACGACGGCTCTTAACCGCTAAGTAGGGAGTATGTTTAGTGGATTGTCATGTCTCCATGTCCTGGTCCTTCTCGAAGGTTGCATCAGAAGTAAATGTATTTTTTAAAATCTTTTCTGTACTTTTTTAAATGTAAAGTGTACCATCTGTAAAGTGGGGAGGAGATCTAAATCAGGACCACCCATCACAATGCAGTCCCAACATCTCTCCCCATCCAGTTATACCAGCACTCACACTACAACACATTATACAAACGATCATGTGATGACCCAGTAGACGCTCAAGATAACTATGTCCCTAACTACCCACCCACAACAGTACTGGGTGGCCATTAGTACACATGTGACTTGATAATCCTCAGTATATCAATTACCTCCCAGGTAGTACCTGACCCCCGGGCAGTACTGACCCACAGGCAGTACTGACCCACAGGCAGTACTGACCCACAGGCAGTACTGACCCACAGGCAGTTGAAACCGAGCATCTGGAGAGAACCATCAGACCCTTCTTCACTTTGTCGACCCATTGAACACCCGGTCATCGCCCATCCAATCCTCCAATCAGAAGTTCTCCTACCATGAAGTCATGCAAACATTGACTGTTGTTCTACCAGCGCTCAGGCTCAGTAGGGAGGACCTGATGTACTTTCTGAAACGGAAAACCACACCTTCTGTTCACAATAGATTTATTCTAATTAATTCCACTTATTAGTCTCTCCTGGTTGTAACAGATGAAGTTACTCTTTAAAGCTACTTTCTGCCCATGATGAGATTTACCCTACATGTGCAAGAAGTTGTACTGTCCATAGTCGACCAGCTCCAACTTCCTGTGAAAACTCTTCCTTTCAACTCTATTTAAAGGGTTTTTTTTTGGCCTGGAACCTGACAGAAAGTGGCTCGGCCAAACTTTTGGGTCTTGCCGAGCCTCAATCGGATTGAAAGCTTTATTTGGATGAAAGAGTAGCAGGACGAAAAAGGTAATATTTGCCAATTTCACTATTGTGGAGTTTTTTTCTCAGCCCCCTTTTTCTTCCCAGAGAGGTCGATTGATGGGCAGAAGACTTTTCATATTTGTCATTTTCTTCCTCCCTCAATGTGCTTTTCCGATACGCAGCGCTACAACAGGATAGCAAAGCAAACTGGAATTGTAAGAGACGAACAGCTGCTATCTTTGTAAAGGTCAACACGAAATCCAGGGCCGACCAGCTAAAACAACACACATACACATTCACTGAGTCCCCTCGGATCCATTTCCACCTCATCCGCCCTCCGTCCATTTTTACAGTTATTTTAATTCCTCCATCATCCTCTTTCTTTCTTTCTCACGTTCTCTCCCTAACCCTTTCCTGCATCTCTCTCTCTCCCTCTCTCTCCCTCTCTCTCTCTCTCTCTCTCTCTCTGGGTCTAGCTCTCTCTCTCGTTAAGTGCTCGTCCAGCCTGCCAAGATTGTCTCGCTGTGTTTGGGAAAAACACCAAAAAAAAAAAACTTTCTAATTTGGTATCAATTTGAAGTCCAGTTTGTCATTACCCTCTGTGTGAGAGTGTGTGTGGCGTTTTATTCCCATGATACCATTTTGGCCACACACACACACACACACACACACAAACCCCCACACACACTGACAGAAATAGTTGTTCTGACATTTTGCCTGCTGATATTCACATCCTGCTGTCCATGTTTACATCAGTGTCAGTGTTTATCTGTCGTTCTCTCTTAAACATGATCTGCTTCATTATTTCTTGTTTGCCCCGATTATTTATCTTGAATTATCCGTTCATCTCCCAAATTGGTGAGCAGCACTTGAGTTTTTTTTTTTTTTTTAAATTAATGCTGTGATTTTGTGTTTGGAGCCCCAGCTTCCTCTCACAGTCCAAAATCATTCAGTAAAGGTGATTGGTGTGTCTGAATTGCGCCGTAGATGTGAATGTGAGCTTTCGTGTCTATGTTTGCCTAATGCAGGGTTTCATGCATCTTAGCTTTGTCTTGTGCTAAATACTATGCTTAAAATCTTTATTTATAGAGTGCTTCTCAAGACCTTATCACAAAGTGCTTTAAAAGGCCAGCAAAAAATAGAATAAATAAAGAAGATGTAAGTGTAGGCACAACAATCTGCATAATATTTATGGCAATAAACTTTTAAAAATATATATAACAAATGAAAATTAAGTTAAAAGTTGAAATAAATTAACGGAATGCCTTCCAATAAAAGTGTCATATGAAGTACCTTTAAAAGATCACGGACTCAGCGGACCTGATCTCCTCGGGCAGATGGTTCCGGAGCTTTGGGGGGCCCTCACTGCAAACACTCTGTCCCCATCATTCTTCATCAGCACTCCCCAAACAGATGAAGACCTCTGCCTGAGGAACTCAAGCTACTGTTAGTGTGAATGGTTCTGAAAGGTGGGAGATTTGGGTGGAAGCGATAGCATGCAGGGCCATAAACGTCTGCAGTAAAACCTTAATATCTATCCTTAAATGTACTGATAACCAGGGTACATAAATAAAATAAGTATGATCCACTATTTGTCTTGTTCACCATTGGCTTTTAAAGGTGACACATTACTTCATCATCTTTCTGCCACTTCAAAATAAAAAGGTGAAAAGTCGTCTTTAGAGCCAGAGTTCAGTTTTTTTTTCCATTCAATGCTGCTGTACAAAGAAGGTGGCCTCTATTGAAGAGCACCGCCTCCCCCCCCCCCCCCCTCGGAGATATAAAGGACTAATTATAAGCTCATGTTAAAAAAAGAAAAAAAAAAGTTGCCTCAGAAGATCATACACCAATAAAACGTAGCTACACATATTTTAATTATTTATTCATAAGAGACATATCTACATACACATCCACATGCTGTTCCTTTAATAACGTTTGCCCTTATGTTAAATCATTAATAAACAGCTGGATTTCTTCACCATGCATATTTAGGCAAATAAGGTTTTAAAAGTGTATTTTCTGTGTACTGCAGAGGATTAAACGTGACTTTCCACAGCCCTTCTTTCATATATCGACTCATATTTGATAGTTGTTGTTAAAGTAATTTAAGAAAGCATTTACAGTTGCTAGCTTGTTCACACTGAATGTTTAGTGGCCTAGTTAAGGTAACTTTCCAGGACATTCTGTTCAGTCTGACACATCGTGTTGCATAATTATTAAAGTACAAAGTTTGAAACCACAGAGGAATGGAAAACATGTCAGGCTGACATTAGTAAAGTGTCAGCGACAAAGATATCAGTAATAAAAAACAAATAGTGGGTTCGTTTGATTCGCAGTGCATTGTTTTACAAGCACTGATGATAGTTAATCGTATTGGCAGAATTCAAACTCCGCTTAGGGCCCCATAAATCCTCAGGTCGTCACAAGAAGAAGCTCAGTTTCCCAATTATTATACGATACTAAAGCCCTGTGTGCAAAGCCTTTTCAAGGGGCGCTTGTTGTGCTTTTATTCCAACCCTCTGTTTTTATAAATATGTAATGTAATGGGGTTTTGAGTCCGGCTTTGGGAATACTGGAGGTAGTAACAGAGGTGTCACGGACATCTGTGTTAATTCGAGGCAAAAAGGCAGGACTGGCCTTAATGTTTCGAAGACGTATTTTGTGTACAACTGGTCTTAAACCGGCAGTTAGCGGTTAGCGAGTAACTCAAAGAAGAAAATCAATTGATGATAATAATAATAAAACATTTAATTTATAACGCACTTTACATTGGGATCAAATCTCAAAGTGCTAAAATGTCTTAATATCGAGGAGACAGCATGATGTCCGGGAACGTACGTACGCGAAGGGTCTTTATTGTGGCGATGTTTTGCAATCACTGTATAGATTTAAAATTGAATGTCTTCAAAGAAATCAAAGTCCGAAAGACATCAAAGCTGAAGTTTCTCCCAATACTACATAAAGTGAAACCATACTCCTTATTCCATCCCTGAATCCAGATCCACTCCAAAATCGAATCAGCTCTTCTTCATCATACACGGAACCATCCCACAGGGTTTAATAAACACTCTGTTGGGTATTCTTTGTGCGACTGTGAGTCTCTCAGTATTTCCTCTCCGAGCGCTGCTGTAGTTTCTCAAACACATGAGGAGAGAACAGTTGGATCATTATCTGCTAGATATTTGCTTGCTCAAAAGTTATGTTGTTGGCAGTTATTGGGAGCAATGCTCTCATTTCCCAGCTCTTAGTGGGATATGAACCGCGGCCCGAGGGTCACATCCTCCTCTGCTCTCCAGCTCCTCTCTGCTGCTCCGTCCGTTTCTCCTCTATGGAGATAAACTGTTGTTTACACTGCAGGCCACATAGGAAGTCATGGCCGGAGGAATATCTTTGCACACAAGTGGGTTAGTGTGTATGTGTTTATGCAAGTGTGTGTGTTTGTGTGTGTGTAAGCAAGTGTGTGTTTTTATGCAAATACATTTTCTTGCATCACCTCAGATGCTGTGTATTTGCACGTGGTTTTTATTTTTTCCAATTAAGGTAGATACACACACACACACACACTTTGCAGGTGTGTGTGTTAGTGTCAACATAGTTTTTGAGATTTAACTCAAATTATTTATATATGGACCTAATTTCAAGGTATAGATATTGCTTATTAATACCATTTGTGTGTGTGTATGTGTGTGTATTTCTCTGATTGACCCTAAGAATAGTTTTTAAAAAAAGTAAAATTAAAATAACCTTAAATTATACATGTATTCTGTCATTGTCTTCATATTATTTGCAAATTGGGTTAATTTTAAGGAATAAATATTGCATACATCACATTCTCACCAATACTTATATTGAAAATCTTCAAGTAGCGATGTGTATTTTTTTGTCTAGTGGTTTCATGAGTTGGGTCGCAATGTTTTTTCTTCTTCGATGAGGTTTGACGTTCCATTGCTTTATCTTGTGTTAAATCCTTCTTTATCTTTATCTTGTGATCAATCAAGTATGATCCTCCATTTGTCAACATTCAACACAAACCATCCAGCTACAAATTATTCTTCATCATCTACCTCATTGGTTTTTAGAGGTGAAAACGTTTCTTCATCATCTCTCCGCCATAGTCAGAGTTCAGTTTGTCCCTTCTAGGCAGCTGTACAAACACGGCAGCGCAGCATGGAACCCACAAGTAATTGATCCAAAGAAAAGAAATAATATCTAAAATCAACTTAGATTGTCATGTTTTTCAAATTGTTTGAGGATTAGGTTAGCGTTGATGAACAGATATTGCAAACTGAAACTGTGTGTGTGTGTGTGTGTGTGTGTGTTTTCTTTAAATGCAGATGCATTTAGCTTAAGTGATGTTAAAAGTTGTGTATTTGTACATACTTGATACACTTTTTTCCTAATGATTTAGTATAAACCCAAAAAGCATCTCTTCACTGTATGATATTCTTTAGTGTGTGTTTCTGTATGTGTGGGTGTGTGTGTCTATGGCAGGTCTGTGTCTGTGTGTGTCTGGGGCAGGTGTTTTGCGTCACCACCCTCCATCCATCAAGTCAAATCGGCGAATGACAGGAAGAACAAAAACAAATCCCTCGCTGCGGCAACAATAAACGATGTCTGTGTGTGAGTGTGTGTTTGTGTGTGTGTGTGTGTGTGTGTGCATGAGAAAGAGATGAAGGTGTTAGCGATTGTGGGATTTTTGTTTTTTGTATGTGAAATTGAAAGAGAGGGGGACAAAGCAGATGAAATGAGTGTGTGTCTTCAGTAGTTGGACACACACACACACACACACACACACACACACTTATTACCCCACTCAATGAACAGGCAAAGTAAATATTTCCAAGATCACCGCCTCAACCACTCACTTCCAGTTAGGCTCATGATAAACTGACTTGTCCCACCTCCAGCTACCAAGTAGCAGAAAACAGAGCCGTGGAAAGGTTGAAGAAGTTGGCTACCAGGTCTAAGCAGTAGGACACTATGCCAAAATGAAAAGAAATTCAGAAGACGATTGGCATCCGTCAGTCTGGGAAGGGATCCAAGGGTTCCAAAGCTGTTTGTAAGCTTCTGGGAGTCCACAGATCCACAGCGAGACACATTCTCTACACATGGATAAGACATGGAACAATAGTTATCCTTCACAGAAGTGGACCACCTTCCAAAATTTCCTCCAAGAGCACGATTAATGCTCATTCAGAGAGTTGATAATGGTAATAATATTCTTAATTAATAACGCATTTTTCATCCCGAGGAAACATCCAGGGAACTGCAGGCTTCCCTCACATAGCTCAAGGGTCAGAGACAGCGGGCTAAAATGGCATCATGGGAGGGTGGGGGGGACACAGTTACTGCTGACCCAGAATAACATTAAAGCTGGTCTGAATTTACCCACAATACACCTTGATGAAGCACAGAGCAGAGGTCGGCTTTAATGTTTTGCTGATTTTCGTGTTCGCTGCAAGTGTCATTATCATATCAGGAGTCAATCCTTGTTTTGCTACTTAGAAATGTTTACAAACTAAATAGTGAGATTTGTTTTTGAAGGTTTGTAAACGGTTTATTGCATGAGATTCAGGATTGATTCTTTATTTGTACTTTGCTAATTACAAATTATTATTATATTTATTATTTGCATTTACATGCCAACAATTTGACATTGGTTTTGTCGTCCAGCGTGGGAAGGGTTACTTCCCAGAGCTTATCCAGGTCAACTAAAGCTTCGATCAGAACTGGTGTGTAAAGTAGAGGCCTATGAAAGTATAACTTCATTTCATCTTGATATTGTGTTGATATTATATTCCTGAGATTTCTGACCCACTGTTAACCCTTAAATGTCCCGCTCAACTGTTTGGTTGAGCACATTCGGAGTCACTATTTCTGTTACTGAGCCTGTTTATAATATGACCCAGTGGCAGCACGTATATGCTAGAGTAAGAGGCCGAGGATGGACCCCTGGGCAAAGTTCTGTTCTATAAATAAGTTCTTTTGGGGGGGAATATTAAAGCATGTGTGGTATTACTAAACAAAATGATGCAACTTCATGCAACCAAAAAATGTCTAATTGGGTCTAATGGTTTTATAAAAACATGCTTTACCAAAATGTTGAGCTAACTTCATTAAAACAATCTATAATCCCAGAAATAGGAAAATCATCATGAAATAATTCTACAAGTCTGATTTTTCTGACCGTTTAAAATGTGTTTTATTCATGAATTTAAATATGCATAGAAATCATTATTCCATAGTTTTTTTTCTTGATGAGGAAAGGAAAGAGTTAGACGGAAATAACTTTATGCAGTCCGTTCATTTTAGCAGCATCCGAGGGGATTTACCTTCTCCTGTTGACTCTCGTGACGTAAGACAAGATTTATCTGGGGGAGCAAAACATTTGAGGGCATTTCCTTAATTTCTCAATCATGTTGGTGAAAAAATTAAGGCTGTTGTTTTGTTTTTTTTCTCGGTCAGGCAGTTTTTGGCAATGACAACATTTGTGAAGATGAGAACATTTGTGAAGAGGAGAACATTTGTGAAGATGAGAACATTTGTGAAGATGAGAACATTTTGTGGTGACGAGGACATTTTTGTAGCGTGATGAAAAAGTAGGCCATGGTTAGAGTTTAGGGTTTAGATGGGAAGAAGTTCAATATGTCAGCGTGGGTCCAGCGTGACACAAAAGCATATTGTGTTTGTGTGTGTGTGTGTGGTGATGGGTGTTGATGATCTCCTCCAGCTGTTGGTGGATAATGAGGGTCTGTCAGCAGAATGAGGAGAGGACACACACACAGACACACACACATGCAGTTACACAAACAATTGAACGTTGAAATCTTATCCCTATTTATATTCATAAATCAAATGTCTTTATTTTGTATTTTGGGGCAGAGATGTAGTGCAGTGTGCAGGATCATCTGATTTACACCGATCGGCCATAATATTATAACCACTGACAGATGAAGTGAATAACAAAACCTCTACAAAATTCTAAAAATACACTATTTATTTCCCCAAATGTTCTGTCACATGTGATAAAGGGAAAACTTAGAATCTTTAGTGAAGGTTTGTGCAACAAATATCAGAGTTGTGTTTTTTTTTCATTTTCTGCTTACGCTCATCTGTCAGTTATACATGTTTTCTGTAGAACATCCCATAAAACTATACATTCTAGCCTCACCAACACATACAGGATCTTAAGGTTTTTTTTAAGGAAAAACAAAGTTTGGTCATCTTCTCCGCAGCATAGTATGTATCCAAAACACTAATCAGACATGACAAAGGCAGAGTAACACTGATTATCTGGTTACCTGTCAGTGGGTGGGACATTTTAGGCAGTGGGTGGGACATTTTTTCCTGGAGTCTATGTTGGAAGCACGAGAAATGCCAGAGGACTATACTGTGATGACTAGAACACTGAGTCAGAACATTTCCAGATCTACAGGTCTTGCTGGGAGATCCTGGGCTTCAGTGGTAAGAACCTACCTACATGGTTGGTCCAAGGAAGGAGAACAGACGGGGTCATGGGAATTCAAGACTCATTAATGTGTGTAGGGGAGTGAAGGTTATCCCGTGTTATCTGATCCCACAGTAGAGCTAGTGTAGCACGCACTGCTGAAAAAAGATCTTTGAGGTTCTGGTGTCAGAACACACAGTGACATCACAGAGCAGTTTTAAAGTTGTGTTTAACTAACCAGATTTTATAGGTTCCCGTATACTGTATAAAGGACTTGCAGCGCTTCCTTTTTTATTCCAGCATCATTCTATCTTCAGATCTTTTACTAATTTTGTTGGACACCTCCGCCCAGAATGTGTCAAAGGCTTGAGGAGGAGACTCCTGCCACATGGATGGCTGGCTGGACCTTCTTCTGCCTCAATAGCTATCACTGTTCACTCTTCATCGCAATTGTGTGTACTTTTCAGATCACCCTCCCAGCACACACACACACACATTCCTAATTTACTGAGCCCTGTGTACAAATTAAGCACGATTGCACGCACACACCAGCAGGTTGTGCCCCAGGGTTCAGTTTGGGAGGAAACTCCCTTTCCAATTTTCCTCATAAAGACCTTAATGAAGACTAATGACGGAGCGAGGTGTGTGTATATGTGTGTGTGTGCGCCCGGCTGCTCTGTCTGGGAATGTCTGTGTTCTCTTCTAGCTCTCTCTTCCTTCCATCATTTCATTCAGCTCTTTTTACCCTTCTTTCCATTCAGCCCACCTCTATGTTTTCATCCCTCTTTTATTTATTTTATTTTCTCTCTCCGTCCTTTAACTTCTTAACTCGTTTGAACTCTTTCTCCGTTTAAGGCTATGTGCACAATCTACAAGCTGAAGGGTCCCGACTCTGACTTTTTTGACCGAATGTGACACAAATATGATTTTTCAGGTCTTTGAACAAAACGAATAATTTCAAATCAAATTGCAGTCCCCCTCGAACAGATGGATGATGGAAGGATGGATGGCTGATGGATGGTTGTATGGACGGGTGGATGGCTGATGGATGGATGGACGGGTGGATGGCTGATGGATAATGGAAGGATGGATGGTGGAAAAGATGGATGAATGGTAAAAAAGATAGATGATGGATCTGATGAATTATGGAAGGACGGATGTTGGAAAAGATGGATGGATGATGGAAGGATGGATGGTTGCATGGACGGGTGGATGGCTGATGGATGGATGGATGATGGATGGATGGATGATGGAAGGATGGATGGTTGTATGGATGGATGGTGGAACTGATGGATTATGGAAGGATGGATGGTTGTATGGATGGATGGTGGAACTGATGGATTATGGAAGGATGGATGGTTGTATGGATGGATGGTGGAAAAGATGGATGATTGAAGGATGGATGGTTGATGGATGGATGTGGAACTGATGGATTATGGATGGTAGAAAAGATGGATGGCTGATGGAAGGATGGATGGATGGATGGATGGATGGCTGATGGATGGATGATATGAAGATACTGGTGATGGATGGATCGACAGATGGACGTATGGATGGCTGGCTGGCTGGATGGATGGACGTATGTATGGACATAGAGAGCCTGTAATGTTGGACGGATGGACGGAAGGATGGGTCTACAGATATAAAGAGTCTGGTGATGACGGATGGATGGCTGGATGGATGGATGTGTATACAGATATGAAGAGTCTGGTGATGACGGATGGATGGATGTGTATACAGATATAAAGAGTCCGGTGATTATGTATAGATGGATGGATGGACGTGTATACAGATATGAAGAGTCTGGTGATGATGGATGGATGGATGGATGGATGTGTATACAGATATAAAGAGTCTGGTGATGACGGATGGATGGATGGATGGATGGATGTGTATACAGATATAAAGAGTCTGGTGATGACGGATGGATGGCTGGATGGATGGATGTGTATACAGATATGAAGAGTCTGGTGATGACGGATGGATGGATGTGTATACAGATATGAAGAGTCTGGTGATTATGGATAGATGGATGGATGGATGGATGGACGTGTAGACAGATATGAAGAGTCTGGTGATTATGGATAGATGGATGGATGGATGGATGGACGTGTAGACAGATATGAAGAGTCTGGTGATTATGGATGGATGGATAGATGGATGTGTATACAGATATGAAGAGTCTGGTGATTATGGATGGATGGATGGATGGACGTGTAGACAGATATGAAGAGTCTGGTGATGACGGATGGATGGATGGATGGATGGATGTGTATACAGTTATAAAGAGTCTGGTGATGACGGATGGATGGACGGATGGATGGATGGAAGGATGTGTATACAGTTATAAAGAGTCCGGTGATGACGGATGGATGGATGGATGGATGGATGGACGTGTAGACAGATATGAAGAGTCTGGTGATTATGGATGGATGGACGTGTAGACAGATATGAAGAGTCTGGTGATTATGGATGGATGGATGGATGGACGTCTATACAGATATAATGGATGGAAAGAAACGTTCCACATCCGTTCAAGTAATGAACTCGATGGATTGTGAAGATTTCATTCTTGGTTTTATTTAGTTCTTGTTATTCAGAGAATAATATTCTGCCTGAATGTTGGAAGAAGGAAACATTTTCTGCTAATGAAAGGTTGTTCTCACGTAACCCTTTGAATTAATGCAACACCCGTGAGTTTGGATACTTGCACTTTTACAAAAAACAACTGTAGAACATGCTGCATTTAATGTTCTGAGTTTGGTTTCAGTTGTTTTATCGACCATTAGTTGTGTTTTTGGGTGGAATTACCCTTTAAAAATCAATAACAAACCTTTTTATGATGGGTCGCCTTCTGGCCCAGACATGAGCCTCACTTTTTATTCTCTTATTTCCCATCATCCTCTGCCTCTCCATCTATATTCCCGTCATTTCTCTCTCATCTCCGTCTCAAACACCTCCCTCTTCACCGGTTTCCTCCACCGTCTTTCTCTCCACCTCCAAACGTTGTCCCTCGGATCCTTCATTCTCTTTGTCACCTTTTTATCCCTCCCTCTCTTCTCCATCCATCCATCCTTCTTCATCTCTTCCCCTCCATCTATCGCTCTGTGTTTGTGCCTCCATTAGTAGTGGAAATGGAAAAAAGTGACATCAGCTATTTGGTAAACGGAGAGAGATGGAGGGAAAGGTTAGAGAGATGGAGACGGGGCAGACGCAGGAGGAGATGAAACAGAGGATAGAGAAATGGAAAGCAAAGATCAGAGGAGTGACATTAGGAGTGATTGTGAGGGAAGACAAGAGGTGAGACGGGCGGCAGCGGGAGAATTAAGGGGAAAAGTAAGAGGGAGAGAGGGGTGAGCGAGGTGGGGATCCATTATGGAGAGGGAGAGAGAGAGAGAGGGGAGGAGAGAGAGAGGCCTCACCTCATTAACCTGGTAATGCAGAGTAAATATACAGTCTAAATGGAACAGAGACGACGGGTGTGTTTACTCCCAGGCTTCTGTGTTGATGTGTGTGTGTCCATGGAATACATTACCACAGTCTGTGTGTGTGCATGTGGGTGTGCGCGTGCGTGTGTATAGATATTCTGAAAAACCATTGTTCACATACGTGTGTATTACAATCCCAGAAATATGGTATCAGCTCAATTCTTACATAGAGACAAAATGATTCAACCTTCTGTCAGTATTTGGTTTTTAGTTTTGTGTTTGTCCCGAATCACATCCCAAATCCTACTTTTACTGAAAACTTCATAATTCTATAGGCGCATGTCCAGCACTTTCTAGAGAACCTTTTCTGACCCGCTGCTAACACCATGCAGAAACAGACAGAAGCTTCTTCCAGCGTTCCTGAGAAAACTCTGTCCAGTCCTGATGGACAGAAGCTAGAACCCGCCGGAGACTTCCTCTTGGATTTATGTTAGGCAAAGAAGTGTTAAAATCAGCAGTGGAAAGAGATCCACTGGATCAAAGAGAACTTTTGAAGCCAGTCAACATTATCAGCAGAGTTTTGCGTTATTTGCATCTTTCTCTGCAGCCGATCGAATTCAACTCTCGGTGTTTCAGACTTTCAGATTCATGCCAGCTTCCAGTAGGATTCCAACTTCCCCACCGGCCCGCAGGCTGGATCTGCCTTCTAGGGCAGCTCGGCCCTCTTAATGGCGAACAAATGAACGCACCCCCCATCAGAATAACTCAAGAAAGGACAAGAAACACACAGCGAGACGCTGTCATTATAATACTGTATATTTGCAGTCAGCTCAAATGCAGAGAACAGTGACAGACAGAGATTATCAGGAGAAAAAATAATAAACCAAAAATGTTGTTTCTATCTACATGAAATACCCCTTTAACAACCCGATACCCCCAGCCCGTCCCACCCCCACCGTAAACCCTCCCTGTATACATTTCAAATAGTAATAAACAAATAAAACACACAGTGGAATAAACAAAACTGCAACACAACAGTCTCCACTCATAGTAGCTCAGAAAATCAGCGGGATAAAATTCTTCATGTAACCGAGGTGGGCTTCATTTCTACACAGCGGGGGGTGAAGGGTCCCAAATCCAACCTGAAGGAATGGTTACTATGGAAATTCATGGTAGTGTTTGAGGAAAGGCAAATCAAACGCTCCTCACCTCATGGTGGAAGTGATGAAAAAGGTGAAAATGCCCGATTACGAGGGAGAGAACTCAACGTACCTTTCAGTTATAATATTGCGTTTAAAAATCACTCCGTTCTCATTTTAAAAAAAGATCTTCTTTTTTTTTTTGTTTGTTTAAACTTGCGAAACTGATTTCACAGGATAAGGGTGATAGAAAATTATTCATACATTGAAAAGCTGCATCCAACATTTTCATAGAGGGAAGAAGAGAAAGTAAAGGGGAGAACAGATCCGGAGGAGATTAGGATAAAAAAAAGACGAGGAAGAGGATTTATAGAAAAAAGAGCCAAAGAGAGTGTAAGAGGGATAAAATAAGCAAAATGACAACAGAAGAAGTTTTTCCCATGCATTTCTTTTTCAGTCCATGTGCGGAAAAACAAGTGAATTAAGCTTAAAAGACAGAAATAGCTTCCATTTTTTTTCCCCCTTTCTAATATTTTTTCCACTCCTTTTATTCTAAACCCCTCTTCCTCCGGCCCTGAGCTCCTCTGATCACCTGATTGCCGTCCAATCAGAGGCAGCCCGAAAACTCAGGTGGACTGAAGTCGCCTCAAATCCCGAAGGGAAGTTAATATAAATGTTTGGTCTTGACGGCATCAATCAGAAACCAAAGTCTTTTTGAATCACATGATCAAACGAATTCCACCGTTAGCGACCGAGTCGATTCACGATGTCCTGAATCTGAGAGCGCCGCTCCTGTCTGTTTGCTTCCGGTGTCTTTAGTTCCCTTCTTGTTGCTTGAAACAAACGCGTTAAAAGGACAAGTCCCTGCGCAGGGTTGGTGAGAGGAGAAGGAATGAGTGGAGTGAAGTTTGTCTCAAAGGGAAAGTAAGAAGTATTGGGATAGCTCCCCGGCGAGTCCAGATGAGGGGGCGGGCCTCCAAAGAACACCAAAGAGTTTGTGTTTAGCCAAGATCACATCCCATCTGAGAAGGTTGTTGGGGCGCGCTGGTGGAGTTCTTCTCCGCCGGAATGGGAAGGGAAAGGTGGGAGGTTGGTCGGTCTAGAACATCATGGGATTCTTGAGAAACGCCCGGGATTCTGGGTAAAAACAAGGGAAACAAACCAAGGAATTAGTAAGTAAACAAAGAATGAGTCAGAGACGGAAGCTGATATAATGTATCTTTACTTCATTAATGGTTGATAGAATACAATTGTCGAAGATGACACATGGAGGAGGTCATGTGATCAATCCCATTTGTTTGTCTGTGTTTGCAAGTAGGATAACTCCATAAGTTCTGAACAGGTTTCAATGGAATTCGGTGAAAACTTATGCCTGACGGAGGGGAACAGGTGATTGGATTCTGAGCTATTTCAAACACTCTTTTGAACATTTGGTCTCAAATTGGGTCAGAAAAGCACTTTGATGAAGATCAGTGTGAATATCGTGAGTTTCCATCAAACGATGGTTCAGTGACATCATGATTTTTACCATTGAACAGACAATTTCTGTAGAGATGTAGGGATTCCCAAAAACATATCCTTATCAGATGTTGTAAACTTTGTGGTCTGGGATGAGTTACAGGATTGGAACTGGCAAAACTGTTCCAGAGCATCCCCTCTATGATTTCAAAGAAGAAGAAGAAGAAGCCCCCCTGCTGTGTGTTTCACTATAAATATGACATTTTATGCACGAGTATATATGTAAATCTTTTGGATTCAACACTTAAACCCAGCAAGAAGTCGGCCACTTTGAATTAAATGTACAAATTAGACAAAGTTCTGATGATTCTCAGGTCTGGTACTTAAACAAACTCCTCCAACAGATTACAACTGATAAAGCCCAAATTTGTTTCGCACAGTCTCAACATCTTAAAGGTGGAAAACTATCAAATCAAAATTGTTCTTCCAAGTTGACAGGTATAGATAGATATGCAGCAACTCTTAATCATTTGCCATGAAACAGATTATTTAACAGGAAGTTGTTATACCGCAAAAAGGAATTTCAAGAAAGCAGAAAAGCTGTAGTTTGAGGCAATATATCTTATTTTTGTCAAACTATTTTCACAACAAAAAACACAAATATAATCTAAGAAAATAGATCTTACCAATCAATAACTACATCTTACTTCTTCTTAGTAAGACCTTTGAGCCAATATTGAGCTGGTTCTAACCTCTAACGAGGTACAACCGTGAATGCAAACAATCCCAGCAGAGGAACACACGCGTCGTTTCCTTATTTTAAGAAAAAGGGAATTCATTCTATTTAAATAAATGTTGTCTTATTAAATGTATTGATGTATGTAGATTTTTAAAAACAACTCATTCTAAGTAAATAAATCACTTTTCATTGAATATAATTTAGCTAAACTTGCTTTAATTTGAGCCTTTTGTCTAATCTTAAGGCCCATTACTGTGTTTCAGTTACTTGATATTTATTTAAATCCAATTTAAGAAAGTCCAGCCAAGCGAAATTGGATAACCCCATTGACAGAATTTTTTGCTAAATTCAAAAGACATTTCATGATAACTTATGAATATTTGGCGTTTTTCTAGAAGGTCTGCGGCTGTGTTTGCGGTGTATAAATCTCCATGGTCTGATCTTTGCCAAACTTCACACAATTACATATGGTAGAGGGGGGCTCACAGGAAAGTCCCTGTGCAGGGTCTACAACGTTAGACATCACAGGTCAGTCGGTGAGGCGCCGCAAAGTTGGTCACTGAGCTTGAGGTTAAGTTGCTGTGAGGTTGGTGTTGATCAGGAGAGGAGAACCGGCGGTGGCTGGGCTAGTTCAACTGGTACTTGATCAACCCTAGCTGGGTCACCTGGTACTGAAAGGCCCGACACACCTGATGACCCCCCTGCTGGTGAAGTGTGAGTTTATATCTCTGATTATTGAAGGAGGATTTTAGGTTGTTCCCTTTATGCAGCTTCCATTTATAATAGAAATCTCGTATCTCCAATTTTGCCGGGGTCGGCGCTCCCTCTCTCTTTTTCCCTCTCATTTCACCTCCGTCGTTCTCCTTCCGCTCCCTGTAGTGCTGTTGCTGCACACACACACACACACACTCACACACTCAAACGCATCAAACAGAAACACACACCTTCCTCTCTCCCTACGGTGCCATTGTTTTCTGCGAACGTTGCAAAGTGTTTACATTTCTGCATAACAGCAACCATAAACCAGCTTGCCCTCCTCGTTGTCCTTTTTCTCATCCCGCTCTTCTCTTTTTCTTGCCCTTCGTCATCTTAGCCTCTCATTTTGTCCTCTATCAGATATGAAACAGGTTTGAGGTGTTAGAATAATAATAAAAAAAACTCTTAAAATTTCTGATTCATCTTTTGCTTGTCCCTCGTTTCCTCCTTCATATTCCCTCCCTTCCCTTCTTTTCATCCCTCTCATCTCCTGCCCTTCCCTATTTTTATCACTCCAGCATCCACTCAAAACCCCTCCTGTTCTCCTCTTTCATCCCTCTATTCAGCATGCATCTCCTCTTCCTCCTCACCTCCCTCCTGTCCTCTATCTTTTTACTCTCACATTATTTTTTACCCCAAACAATTCCTTTCCCTGTCCTCTCCTGTCCCGTCTTCTTCCTCTTCACCCTCAGTTTTTGGATGCTGCCTAGAAAAATAATATAAAATTTAAAAAAAAGACGTGCCACTTCAAAAGCTTCATCATTGATCCCTCTTGATTTAAATCTGTAAATGTATAATTTCAGGTGATCGTAATGAAATAGAGTATATTTAGGTTCCTCTCTGGCTGGATCATCAGGAGGTCCTACGGCGGCCAAAAGGTGCCTTACAAACATATATGTTGGACAATTTATTTAAAATTAACTAATTAAATGACACATATAGAAAAAAACAAGCCTAAAAAAGTATTTTGGGAAAGTTAGAACCAGAATGAACATTTTGTTGAATGAAATTACAACAAATTTGTTTCCAATTTTGTTACTGAGTTTTACGTTTGGTTAAAATATTTACCTCTGGTTCCTTCATTTGTATTGGTTTTCCCAAAATGTGAAAAATTCTGCCTTTTGATAAAATGGTTAATTATCTTATAACTCTCTGTTTATTTTAACTTTTGTTTTATATTTCAAAATCAGTTATTTCTTTAGCTTTTGTTAAAAGTTTTTGAAATGTTTTTTGTACTTTTGTAGATTTCTGAAAATATTACACTGAAAACGAGTTTTCTGGGGGGGGAATTCTTAAGTAACAATAAACATTAGGCTAAACAATGTTAAAAATAACGTTTGCAATTTTGTTTACCAATTTCTCGGAGGGGAGTTTTACTTGTTTTGTTTAAAGCATCAGACAACTTTATAATTTCGTTAATTCTTTTGATTATAGATTTTCTAAAATGCTAATTTGTTTTGTTGTATTTTGTTTTCATTTGTTTTTTTATTACATTTTCCAAAAAGCCTTTTGCAATATTCAAAAAACAATCCCCTTTATCTGGATTCGATTTCTAATTTCCTTTACAGATCACTTAAAAGAAAATCAATAACTACGACAAAAACTTTCCATCTTGGCCTAATTTTTAAACTTTCTCTAAATTAAATCCCCAAATCTGCAGCCGCTCCAACATTTGCTGTTTTTTTTCTTCACAGTAGACAAACCCTCTACGAAGGTCAAACTCAAAGCTGTTTTCTAGGATCATCATCAAATTTTATAGAGCTAAGTGTGAGGAAGAAGAGGTTTGATTTTGGGGAAAGGTTAATTGTATATTTCCAACGCTAGGGGGAGCTTCATCGTCAAATGTTTTCGCCAATAATTTCTCAACCGTTGTTCCGATTTAGTCCAAACTCGGTGCATTCGGATCCACGCGAGGAGATCTATCTTTTATATATCATGTTTTACTAACGAGGGGGACATTATTTATTTTATTTTTTTTTTTTTAAAGGAAAAACACTTTTTTTCCAGACATACCTCAAAAACAATTTCATGGATCATTTTCGGATTTTATTAATAGATGGAACTTAGTGTGAGGAAAAATGGGATTTATTTTGAAATACTGTGGACATAACTTCACATTCAATTTGAGGAGTTCAATCAGGGGGGCTTCTTGTACAACGCAGGGGATCAGAGACTTTTCGGGG
Organism: Lophius americanus; assembly: GCA_037951165.1. Classification (NCBI taxonomy): domain Eukaryota; kingdom Metazoa; phylum Chordata; class Actinopteri; order Lophiiformes; family Lophiidae; genus Lophius; species Lophius americanus. The sequence continues at coordinate 2,336,889 of JBBDHG010000116.1, forward strand.
ACGTACCGTGGCTGTCCGGGACGACAGCATAGTTCTTGTTCTGTTGTAGGATAAACAACAGAATTTATTTAGTTGTTTTTTTTTTTCTCTCTACTCATCTTTCCTTTTTTATTCTCCTTCTTCGCCTTTTTATTTGTCACAATTCTGACGTGTCAGCGTGTTTCCATCGGCTCTCACCTCCATCTGTCACCGTAACGAATGCCGCCGGCTCCACCTGAATGTGTGTGTGTGTGTGTGTGTGTCCTGCTTTCAAAATGACGCTGACCCGTCTTGTTAAGAGTCAATCAGCTGGGAGGTGGAAATGTCACCAGGTCCCGCAACAAGGCCGTATTTTTCAACTTCCTGTCCAGGAATGCTCCTCCCCCCTCTCTCCTGTCCTCCTTTTATCCCGTACTCATCTCCTTAATTCTTTTCTCCGTATTTGTTTCTCCTTTCGCCACTTCTTTTAGCTCTTCTTATTGAATCATTTTCCACTTTCTTTTCCCCTGCTAATCTTCTTATTTTTCTATTTCTCTCTCGCTCAGTGTTTCTCCATCCCCTCCACCTGTTCTTCATTCTACCTACATCCTTTTCCTTTTAAATTTATTCATTTCATTCTTTTTCCCCACTCTTTAGCCCTCCTTACCCACTCCCCTCTCCTTTTTTTCCTTCCTCATTCTCGTCTTATCTTCCTCTTTTGATACTCTTTTCTTTTTTACGGTAACTCAGTCTCAGGTCACTGTTTTTTCCCTCTCCTCATCCCTTCTTTTCCAGCTTCTTTTCTCCCATTCTTCAGTTTTCCTCTCACTTTCCTTTATTCGTCTTTCTTTCCCTTCTTTCTCCACCATCTCATCCTTCTGCTCTGACCCTCCACAATTTCTGACTTATCTCCATCTCTCCACTCCTCCACCCTTTACTTCCTGTTCTTTTCCATTCATTTGAATTCTTTCTTCTTTCCCCTTTTAACGATCCTGTCCTCAAATCTTTTTTTTTTTTTACATTTTCTCCCTTCCCATCATAACTCTTCTTCTTCTCTCTCTCTTTCTGTTTCATCTCATCACTTTCTTTTTTACCTCCAAGTGTCCTTTCTCGTTCCCCCACATTCAAATGACTTTACTTTTCCTTCCTGTTTTCTTCCTGTTTTCTTCTCGTGTCTTTCATTTCCTCTCCTTATTCCTTCAGTTCCCCTTTGCTCTTCCCTCCTCTCATCCCTCTCTTCATCTCTGCCCCCCGTTCCTTCTTCTTTCTTTCTCCTGTCTTTTACCTCACTGCTGTTTATTCTTCTTTTCTTATAAACTCACTGTTTCCCATCTCTTATTTTCCCCTAACCCCCTTCATAAGTTTTCCTCCTTCCTTTCTTACTTGATGATTAATATTGTTTTCCTTCCTGTCCTCCGCCAGTTCTTTCTTCTCCCATCAATTTATTTCCTCTCATTTCCATCATTTTCTGTCTCCTCATTTCACTCTTCTCAATATCTCCCCCTTCATTCCTCTTTCATCTCTCTGTTGAGTATTTCTCCATTATCTGTGCACGTAATGTCAAAACAGGAATTTTACAATAAATTGCATTATGAAAAATCACTGCAATATCCATCTGTTGTTAAACGCACGAGTAAAATGTTATTTATTTACATTTGACGTCTGAAAATGCAAACTTTTAAAAATGGATCTCAGAGTGGGTTTTTTTCTGAAAACGCTACCGTTATCGTTAGTGTGTAAACTGGCAAGATGGAACTTTTGTTACAACTGTGGGAACATGGTGACACTTTGAGCTTGACTCCTTGAGTGTTATTTTGACAAATGGTGTTGCCACCTACTGGCCTGAAAGGACACCACAGCAAGGATTTTTCTCGATCCCTGTGCATGAGGATGGATTTCTCGTAGAATTGCTGCGATGTAAACACGATGTAAAAAGTGGCAAAACCCAATAAGTTGTAAAATTACGACAACACAGGGCCGCTTGGAGCTTTTCGTGGGCTACAGAACACAGAACCACAGAAACGGCGCTTGAATATGTCTCTTGTTACTACAGTGATGTTATTTCTCCATCACTGCCCCTGCTGGCCTGACGTCCTTGTGCACGAGGATTGTTTCTCAGTGAAGTTGTCTGAACACGCAACTTAATCTCACCTCAGTCACACCTCTTTGGCTTAGAGAACGCTGTCTCACTCTTCAAACACACATCAGTGTTCAGTGTGAACAGGCAAAGGTATAAAAGAGAGGGGTTCTCTTTTCTCTGGATTTTGATTGGATCATCCGTGTTTCGTTCCCGTCTTTAATCCCCATCTTAGTCCTCTTTCCGTTTTTCCATCCTTCCTCCATTGCTCGCTCTTCTTCCTCTTCCTTCTATATTTTTTTCAGCCAATTAGTCAGGTGGGCTTTAACAACCGACCCTCTTCGTTTTAACCCTCTCCCTCTCTCTTTCCCTCTCTCTCCCCTGCTTCTCGTTTCTTCCTCTCCCTCGCTCTTTCTGATCGTAATGCGATGTCTTTCGTTGTATTCAGCAGTTTTTTCCTTACTCGTTAATTAAGAGTGTGGAAGGTGAGAGAAGCAGGGGACGTGTGTGTGTATGTGTGGTTGTGTGTGTGGTTAAGTAAACCACCGTAGGTGCAAAATGCTTTTATGGCAGGAGGGATGAAGTGTGTGTTTGTCAATGTGAGCGAGGCAGCAAAGGGGTCCTACTGGGCCAATCAACATTAATGAAATCAGGTGTGTGTGTGTGTGTGAATGCTTGGCTTGCAGAAGAGAGGGGATCTAAAAGGGGTCTAAAGAGGAGAGCGAGCTAATTAGAGTTCCTTTTCTCACCAGAGTATGGATCAAACGCACAAAATAAAACACACTACTACAGGTAAAGAGCACACACACAAATACTACACACACACACACGGACAGTTTCAAGTGAAGGTTTTCAATGTCAGGGAGGACTGAGCACAGCTGGTGGAAAGAGGACGACACATGCATACTAACACACACTTACTTTTCAGTACTGTATATGTGAGGACCTTCATTGGCAAAATGCATTCCTTCAAGCCTATAACCTGAACTTACTCTGAGCTTTAACTCCTCATTTCAGGAGGTGCTGCTTTCAAAAATGTCCTGACGTTCATTAAATGATGGTAGTTCTTAAGGATGCACTGCTAACTGTAGACGTATCCGTGTTTTTGTATCCAGGCATTATGTTGTTCACATTAGAGCTCACAGACTGTTTTTACCAAGATGTTGGTTCAGGGTTGGCGATGAGTTGCTGCCTTGGTATCTTGTTCTCGAGTGATGGGAAAATGGACGGTGAGATAGCAGAGCGGTTTGGTGCGGCCTCAGCAGTAATGCGGGTGTTGTGTCAGTCCGTTGTGGCGAAGATGCGAGCTCAGTGGTAAGACAAAGCCCCCAGTTTATCAGTCCATCTACGTTCCAACCCTCACCCACGGTCATAACTCCAGGGCAATGCCTGGACAAACTGGAAGGATACCCCCAGGTAGACTGGCTAGTGAACACCTTGGGATCCCCAAGTAGGTGGAGAATGTTGCTAGGAAGAGGGATGCTTGGAATACAGCCACCGCCACCACCACTAACCCCTGATTTAGCAAACTAAAATTTATGGATGGATGGATGGTACAACTGTCAGACCAGCTATCAGGTTAGCGGACTAACTGTCAGGCTGACATCGGACTAAGTGCCAGAGTAATAGGCTAACTGGCAGACCAACTGTAAGGCTAAGTACCCTAGTCACTGTCAGGCTAAGTACCGGGGTATTTGTCGGCATAACTGTCAGCTAAGTACTAGTGTATTTGTCGGACTAACTTTCAGCCTAACTACTAGAAGGCTAAGTAACCGGCTAACTATCAATTAACTGTCAGACTAAGTATCAGGATAACTATAGGATCATATGTCATGAAAAAAAGTTTGGATTTATTTCTTGAACATGTCTGATTGAGGGATTATGTGTCTTCTAGCTAAACATTTAGAGTTTGATATTACCGATATAACAAAGTACATGTGGGATTTGGGGATTAAAGGGGTTCCGTGAACTTTGGACAAGATTTTAATTTAACCTGAAGAGGAAGTATGAGCTCTACTGAGTGAGATTCTAGTTTAAAAAATGTCCTAACCAACTACAAATTCATGGTTAGGGCAACCTTCAGGTGACACACAAATAACCAAGCTTACATCCGTTGGGTGAAATGTGTCCAAACACACGCTCACATGTGTGTCTGATAAGGTGCACATGAAAGGGGGGCCACATTGTCTGCTTAATGTCTCCACTAATCTAGCCGGGGCCCCAACACATACATGTGCCTGCCATGTGTGTGTACGTCTTTGAACAGGCTCGCACTCAGTATCGTACTTGTTATTATGTGGCCTGTGTGTGTGTGTGCGTGACTCTGCATGCGTGAGTGTGTGTTTTATGATATTTTTTTATTGTTTGTTTGTTCGGGTACCTTGTACAGCGCCGTTGTCTTGCTGGTTCCCATTAAGCTCGGGCTTATCCTCGGCTACAGCAGTGTCTGGAATTGAGCACAGAGACAAGACAGAGTCTCAGCGGGCCGGCCAATAAAAATCTAACAACACCTTGTAATGGTGTGCTGGTCAAAAACAAACCGGGGTTTACAAAGAACGCCCAAAAGGTTTCTCCAGAGAATTATGTCTTTACCTGTTATGTAGTCAGATAATGTCTATTGTATGAATTTTGTGGCGTATTGCAATGGATTGCATAATTCCTATTTTGACATTACACGCACAGAGAAAGTAAGAATACTTAATTAATCATGTATTAATTATTCATTATATTTTTGAATGAATGATTAATTTTAGCGAACAAATACTAAGTTGTGAATCTACTCAACAATATCACACGTGATTAATGTCTGATATTCTTTGACGTACGTCGTTCTACAGAGTTCAGACTTGTGATAGCTTCCGTCTTTCTCTCATCCTACAAACCTTCTTATTACTACCTCAGAAAATGTTTCCTGTTTGGCGTCCAACGATCTTTAATTCAAATCTTTCATCTTGGCACTGTGTCTGTCTCCGGGGAGAGTATAATTTGTCGTTACCTCCAAAGTATCCCGTCAGCATCTCCATGTTTAATCCTTCACTCTTTACTGAGCTTTTCCCTCAGTCGACTGAAAGCGTGTTTCCGGCGACTGAATGCGGTCGGCGTGCAACAGGTTTAAAGTATTGCAGATAGTCTTTAATGAACTTCTGTGACTAAAATGTGACCAAAATCATAAATAAATTCAGTAAAAAATGGGAAGTTTTTAGTTTTATGCTGGAATGTATGATTTCTGGATAAATTGAGAGGCTTGGAGGCCGTATTTCTGGACTAACTCTGAAAGTTTGCAAATATAAGCAGGTTTTTGACAGTGGTTTTCCTGACATTGGAAATCAATATGTATTCACACATACATCATACTGGTGCACCAGTTTTATGTCAAACCATACTTAAAACAAGAGGGAACTTGGAGAGTTCATACCTTTTCAAAGCAAAAACACATCCTACTATGTCACCTTGACTCAAGTGAGTAACTCCTGCATGCCAACTGCGCCGTGTGCCATCCGCCACCATGCTGACAGACAAAGTTCTGAATTGATATGCCCCATGACGGTCTAATCCCTGATCACTGCTCCCATCACCATCACTATTAGTGGTGAATGTGTCCTTCACGGTCATAGAACAGCCAACCCTGAAGGATCAACAAGCGACGCTATGAAAGCCAAAAATACAAACGTCTTTTTTAAACCCACTCTCATCGTCTATATTCAGAGTGAAAATCAAGATCAGACAAGCTTTTGCCCTTCTAGTCACGTTCCACTTCTCGTGTCCACAATGTGGTTCTACCAACGCCCTGTAATTGTAAAACTTCTGTCAGTGAAGACCACACAATGAGAAACACTGTTGCCAGTAGGTGGCGCTATAACTGCACGTTGACTTGTGGTTGTCTTCTTAGTGGGACTCTTATCCCACATGTGAAGTTTGCCAAAGATTGACTCATGCACATGAGAGTTAGAGAAACATTCATGGCGATTATTTGAAATAGGCCCCGCCTCCATTGACATACCTTTCAGGTTGTATGAATCCTTTCATCCATTAAGTGTTGGGATTGTACAGACAGTATTTTATATTGATCGGGTACAAACATTAGGAGGAGTTTGACACTGTGGTGAAAACGGTTTTACGGTACTTTTTAGTAGATTAGAAATGGTTGCTAAATAAAAAATGGTCAACAGCCTGTTGGGTTTAGGTCAACGCTCCAAAAGATATCTTGTAGATGTTTACATCAGACACTCCTATTCGTATAAAATTAAACTCTGTGGGGTCATTGTACCACACCCAATCCTGTAACCCAATCAGTTCATAATGTTTTATCGACTCAACACCATCTTCATGTTTCATGGTGAAAATCAACAGATATTCATATATTGATATATATCCACGCAGAAAAAATAATCCGCACTGTTTTATGCATATTGAGCTCCTATCCTACCATTCTGGGTGGTGTTGTTGTTGGCGGCGTGCAGCGGCTCAGGAGAAGGGGAGGACGAGTGTTTCATAGCGTCCTCCACTCTCTCCCTCCTCTTGGACTCAAACTCCAGTGCCTCCTGCAGCTTCCTCTTGGCCTTCTTCTCCTTCTTCAGACGCTTTTGGATGGAGGCTGAGGAGGAAATACAGATTTAGAACAAAGTCACTCAAAGCTCTTCAAACTTTTCCTTCAGTGAATGAGTCCTGTTTTCTCCCAGAAACCGAGGGAAGCCCTTCTTCCCTTACATGAATTAATCGGATGGTTTGGAGAAAAAATTGACAGTTGCGGTTGTGTCACATGATCTGGGTGCTCATGGTAGCACCCAGAGCATTCCCCCCCCCCCCCCCCCCCCCTCTATGGTGATTCAGACCTCTGCTCTGTAGTTCGGAGGTGAGCTGTCGTTCCAGACTCTCTCTCATCTCTCGTTCTCGATAGAGCTCCATCTTCAGCTCCCGCTTCTCCGCCTGGATCTGTTTGTCCTGCACCCGGGCGTTCTCTACCGCCACCTTCAACAGGCCCTGAGAGAAGATGATGAAAGAAAAATATCCCTTAGAGACCTGAATAAGACAACTCATCTCCAACAAGTTAAAGACAAATCAATTGAGCCACATCATCAGCATTTAAACTTTTTTAATCAAATCCCTCCAACAGAAATGATGACGTTTGTCCAATATAGTTTCCTTTTACCAATAAGAAATGTGTTATAACACTGTAATAAACCAACACTCTGCCTTGTCCTGACAACATTTAACAAGAGTTTTTAGAGGCAGTAAAATCAGCTTGTTACCTGAATGTTGGTGAGCAGAGTCTCCACTGACGACAGGCCGTCAGCAAATAGGAAAGGAGCCGGGAAGCCCGGCGGAAGAGTCTGACCCAGCAAGGACTCTTCTGTGAGGAACAATTCAAATACAAAAAAACTTTCAATTCTTTAAATCCTCCATCCCATTCTAAATATGCTTAATTAAATTTAATCTTAATACATTAAATAATGCTTTTCACTATTTGTTGATTCTTTTTGAGCATTCTTCACATTTATTTCATTTCATTCCCCATATATTAGTTTCTCTGCTTTTTCTTTTAATTATAATCCAATCAGGTCCAATTGAATTTTTTCTTTAAATCTTTCCTCAAGTCAATTCACGTTATAGTTACATCTTGTGATTTTTCTTATCATTACCCCAAACTTTTTTTTGTTTTAAACTTTCGTTTGTTCAGACAGCATAATACTTCATCCTAATATCCCATAATCTTTTCCCCTTTCTTCAAAATATCACGTTAAAAAACAACAACAGCATTTGGTATATCGTGGTAAAACAGAAAATTTCAACAACTAAAATGATCCGGTTGAAGGATAAGGAGATCTTTGTGTCGTCAGCATAGTAGTGACAGTGATAAGACGGGAACGTGATGGATTATGTTTCCATGGAGTCATATAAAGGGAAAATAATAGATCGGTGCAGCAATCCACACATTAGTGAAGCAGATTAAAATAAATCATATTATTCACTTAGTGTGTTATCGTGGATCAGTCTACATGGAATCAACTCTCATTTTCAGACTTTTCAGAAACCACCTGGGAAAGTCCCTCGGCATAAAATCCCAATTGCCAGTTGAAATGCTAATCTGCGCTAACCAGTAGCTTCACATTTATCCCGCAGACGAGCGGTGTTATCAAACTCCTCTAAGAATTTACTTTATCGTTGAAACGTCTGCAGCGAAGGAGGGAAGTTTTTTAAAATGTTGATGTTTATGAAGGTGTAAAAGGCAACAGAGCAGCATCAGAGAAATCAATTACACCCGACACACACATACTCACACACACACACACACACACAGAGGTCGTTAGTATTCAGGCAATCATGTGGGCTACTAATTGGCAAGGATTAAAGGCATCCTTGATTTTTTGCGTGTGTGTGTATGTGTGTGTGTTCATTGCAAGTGCGTCACAGTGTCTGATCAGCCCTTAATGCCTTAACACGCTGACAACTGGGTTAACTCTTCTGTGAAATTAACACTGATTAAGATGCACGCACACACACACACACACACACACACACAAACGCACACACCCATCTACACTCCTATCTGCCACTTCATCCATACATCCCTTTACTCCACCTCTCTTATTATCGACTTCTCACAACCTGTTTTCCCCTCATCTCTACATCCCCTCAAAAGCCTTCTTTTATTTATCTTTACCATTTCCCTTGTTTTTGGTCTTAATTACACCCTTCCTTTAACAGAATTACTCTGCGATTCCTCAATATTCTTTCCTAAATCTGACCATAAATCCTGTTTCTCCTGATGAAGTAGTCTCTGAAAGATTCCAGTGTTTCTGAGACTCTGTGGAGACTTTTCCTCACACCAGTTCTGGAATATTCCATTGTTTGTGAGCCGCAACCTCCTTGCTGAAATCTCACCAGAATTTATTTTTGGATTCAAGTAGTGTCACTGTGATGATTGCTCCGGAAAGTTCCCGGACTTCTTCAGGAACCCAGCTCTGGAGGAGATTGTTCAGGGTTACTGTCTGTTTGGAATGCCCAGTGGAGGGTTTCAGTGGGGTCTTATGCACGAGGCCTTTAATATGTTAACGTTCATTTAGTGCTACTTCATCAGCCCATAAAACACTCCTCACTGATTTTTCCTACATCCTGATTACCCGTTTCCACCAAGTCATCTTCCAGGGCTGGTTCAGGCCCAATGCTTAAGCTGGAACCGGCTCTTTGTTTTTTGCACATTCAAAGACCATCATAAGGAATACACAGTAGAAGATGATGGAGAAATCATAAAGGAAAACTCATTAAAAGGGAGGAGGAGACCGAATGTTTTAAAAGGAATTAAAAAAATAAAGTTAGGCTGAAAAGAGGAGGGAGAGGATTACAGAGACTAAACAAGGAGGGAATACAGAGTGTCACGTAGCTCAATCAAATACTTTTATTTTGAAAAACGAGAGGAGGAAGTTCCTATGTCTATTCCTTTCTCTACAATGTTAGGGTTTTAGAAATTTAAGGTGACTGACGTGAAAATGTAGTTTAACTGACCATTTTTACCAAGGAGGTTATTTTTTCTTATTTTCACAACGTCAATCCTGGTTTGTCAACGGGATTAATCCTGAACTATTTGAAACTCAGTGGGAGGATGGATCTTGGACCAGAATAGACCCCAATACATTTTGGCGCAGATTCAGATTAAAAGATGTTTCACTTGTTGCAAAATGTGGATTACAGTTTCTGGGGGACTGTCGCTCGTACCTATTCAAATATTTTGAATATTAATATTGAAAGGAAATACTTATCCTTATTCTGAACTAAACCCTGAATTAGCTTGATGGAGAAGGGGATCATGTCTGTTCAGCTTGTGAGGTGCATTCAATATCCTTTTACAAAGTTTGGTGGCAATTAAAAGCAATGAAAGGGATTTTTTGTAAACTTAGGTAAAGTGTTGATAATTTAAGAAAAATGTAAAAATTAAATCCTGGATCTGCCTCTTTATCTGAATGTTTAACTGTGCTGGATGCTAGATTTAAATAAAAACCTTGGTTTAAGTTACAGCCAAAGGTCATATGCATGTAGATTCCTCCACTAGATTTAAGTAGTATTTTATTAACAAAATCTGTCCCTGCAGACAAGATTCCATGTTTGTCACATTTTGGGTTCGTTGGCTATTTAACTGTGTCGAACGGTGAGTCCTCCAGGTCCTATCCTGGAGGACTCTACATTTAGCACTTTGAGATTTGATCCAAATGTAAAGTGCATTATAAATTAAATGTATTATTATTATTATTATTATTATTATTATTATCCCACAAAAACAAAAAAGATTTTCCGAGTAAATTTATTGATTGTTTTTTTTCCAAATGGGGTTACAAGAATATAATGTTTCAGCCTTTTTTTCTTAATCTTAAAATCGAACGAGGATTAAAATCTTAGTAATTTTGTGTTTAATCACAAATTACTCATCCAATTGTATAATGTTACGAACACTGGAAATAAATCATTTAGGTCTTACCTATTCAACGGAACCAAGGTTTGGCAAATACACCCGCTAGTTGTGGAGCTATTTTAGTTTTATTTTGGCAATGGAATTAAGGTGAGGCTGGTGTGGAGGATTGGAAAAGAGATCAATTGGATTTCTGCTATTGAATGAAAAAATGTGATATCTGATGATCTCATAATGGACAGTGTGTTTCAGCACCAAACAAACACAACGTGCAACAGAAAACAAGAAGACAATTAAAAAGCAACCGAGGATATGACGCACAGGAAGGTCATATTTTTAATTACAAACACAGGTTGAGTTTACTATGCAATCCTGCTGCAGTAATTGTTCCAATATACCTTCCAGATGGAGGGAAGCCACAGAGAACATGTTGTTGTCTGTTATTTTCCCCTGAGATGGGCTGAACGCTTACTTGTAAGTTTTTATCATCGGCATGGCTTGAATTCTTGCATGTTTTCAATGAACTGTCTGCCGTCATATCTTTAAATGTTGTGTAGCACATTTCACACCACCTCCGCATTCAAAAGACAGACAGATGTAGGGTAAACAACAAGGGAGAGTAAACAAGACGAGAAAGAATACATAAACAAATCAAACGTAATCTAAGTACTTAGATTGGGTTTTATAATCTTAATTGAGGGCAAATGCAGCTGAAATGTGTCACAAACCACAACAGAAGACCGTTGTTGTAAAAAAGAATACCTCACAACATGCCACAATGAGGACCCTCCTGTTCGCTGCCATGTGCTCCGCTGTGTAGTTATAGTTGCATAACGGCGCTCGGGGGTGTTGACGTATAAAACAGTGTCGTCTGCATCTAGAGATTATTGCTGAAATGCTTGTGTCTTAAGAACCATCCTGAACCTTCAGAACATTTGGCTTTGGCCAATTAATTAAATGTAATTAATAATACTGATGTCTACTCTTCAGGAGACATTGTAAAACTAAAATTCTGTGTTTGACCCATCCTTGAGGAGTAGTGGGCGGCCCCTGTGAAGCACCCAGGAAGAGTATTGGTTCATGGTCTCGCTCAAGGAACCGTCAACATGTAGAATGTAGGGAAATTTGGGGCATCAACCAACAACCCTCTGATTGGGAGACAACTGCTCTACCTCCTGAGTTACAGCTGCCCCAAATGTGCATTTCATTTTTGTATTTTTATTTGTCTCGATGCGTCGGCCTTGTGATGAACTCGTGACTTGTCTGGGGGGGGGTTGCCCACAATAAAGGCCCAACAGTCCTGACTTGAACAGGCTGTGATAAAAGGGGCTAACGAGTTAATTTCCTCCTTCCTCACCAGGAATCAATGGACCTTAATCACCAATATTCTCTAAGCCTCCTAAGAGAAAACCTACGTCCGATTCACGAAGTTTTCTTAAACTTCCAAATCCTTCGCACCCTGTTCTTAACTAGATGAATCCTTTTTTGAATGTAAGCTGGTGCCTGTGATCCTAGTCAGCAAAGTTAAACGCACTGCCAATGCCCAATCAGACGGCAGGTCCGTGTGCACAAACAACTACCACAGAGATTGAGAAAAATTCAAATGAGGGAAATGAAAAGAAAAAGAAAGAGGGAAGACAGTGGAGCACTGGACTCCATATGTAAAAAAACTGTCAGCGGTTCTGAGGTGGACAGCAAACACGCCGTCTTATTTAGCAGTGTCAGTAGCAGATGTAAAATAATAGAAGAAAATGGGATGTTATTACTGTGAACGCTCTGGAGGGGGGCACAAATTATTTATTAACTGATAAACAGACTACCAGCTGAAGCACAGCCAGCACCTTCCTGCAGCAGCACCGCTCAAAACACGCGCCGAAGCGCCGCCGCACGTCTGATCTCAACTCTGACATGCTTAGAGAAATTGTGAAAAGGTGAAAAAAATAAAAGATACACACGGAAACCTTTCATTTTTGATTAATTGTAAGCCGTTAGTCTATTTTAAATAATTTAATTACAAAATATCAGTTATTTGCATCGAACCTGAACAGCAAAACTGTTTTATAGCGTTTAATTATTTTTAAAATACTGTAATTGGTAAAATCATGAAAATTATTATTTTTATAAATTATTATACTTTTTTTTTTTAAATGTTTTATTGTATTACAGTTGAAGAAAACACAATCAATCAATTACTATATTTCCCTAACATGGAATCACACAAATGTTCGTAAGGGTTCTCTTCAGTGTTCATAGATTCTGTTCATACATTAATAAGAAAACATTGCTGAATGCCAGAATCTTCTTAAAAACTGCGTCGGTGGGGTTTGAGAAGAATATTCTGCGTAAGAACGTTTGCCATTCTTTGAATTGGAGGAAACATAAGGCTTCATTCAGCAGAGACTACCATGCAAGGCAATACATTCTCAGACCAATGAAACCGGATCGGGAGAAACTTTAGGTTCCACATCTACACTTCTGACATGTAGAATGCAGGGGTCAAGGATCAAACCACTACTCTTCCCATAAAGCCGGATGTACAATTGGCAATTTGTGCCCGATCCTGAACCACGTGAACATCGGGCCAACTGTCGGAGGTTGTTTGTTGTGCAGTCTAAGGGGGGTTCCAACGGCCGATCAGCAGCTTCCGGATATCTGACGGAAAATCAGATGGTTTTCTGAAATGTCAGGAATTTTGGTCGCCCGACTTGATCGGCCGACGTCAGCACTTTCTTTTCTCACTTGGGAGTGGGTACTGAACGCCTGAGACGCCCACGCGTATATAATTATATAATAATTATTATATAATTATAATAGTGGCTGGTAGCAACTGAACAGCAAGGACTAAAAAAGAAAGGTCCTTAGCTGTCAGAGTACTTTGAGTAGCACTCAAGTCGGACGGCTCGGCGTGAGCGCACCATAAACGATTGATTTGTACAGCGAGAGTTGAAATCAAACAGCCGCTACTCTTAAATCGTACAGTGTAAGCCAAGCTTAAGTGGACGACTGCTCAACCTCTTGACCCAGTCCATCCTATGGTGTTAAGATGGACACGCCACATCCAAACACCGTTGCACACAGGGTTTTTTTTTTATCCAAGTGGACATTTGTACTGCGGTTAAAACCACAGAATACAATATATCTTCTATCAATCTTGAAATTCTATGGCGGCTCAGGCGGTGCTGATGTCTGCAAATGAGGTTCAGGACCATGAATGGAAATGAAGGTGGAGAGGCAAGGAATCAGACAGATTCCAAGAATGGAAAATAGAGAGTGTGATGGAGGAAAGAGAGGCCCCCACATGCTTTTAGTGTGTGACCCCCTGACCCCTTTTAGCCATGCCTCCTTTACTTATCCTCCCTCGCTCCTCTACCCCTCCTCCCTCATTCGTCTGATTGATGGCTCAGGGACAGGTGATCAATAGGCGGGGCAGAGCATCCTGACGCTTCCGTTTGTGTGGTTTCAATCCGTGTCGATGTGTGTGTGTCTGGAGGAAAGCCCTCCTAAGTGACAACTGGTTTGTCGGTTGTCAAAACAAAATGGACTGGGATGTATAATGGATTATCTCCACTTATTTGAGTGTCTGTGAGAGAGCGTCATTTCTGAAGTCCAGCAGCGTATGTGTGTCATATTGAGAGGACCCTTCTGCGTGTGTGTGTCTTGTGTGTGTGCGTGTGGTCCAACCTTTACCCTTTGTTATTTTCTTGATGGGTGCAGCAGGATTGGGCAACACAACATCTGCATCTGCCGACACCAGTCCTGTGGAAAGAAAGGAGAAGCTCAGTTTGTGGGACCAAAACAATATTTTTACTCTGATTTGACATTGGATTTATCTTTTGATTATCTGATGAATACGGTTTCAATATTTCACAATGCAGGTCTGAAGGAAGTGTGTGGTCTGATGATGATGATGATTTTAGGATGATGAATGTCATATTTGTGTAAAAGAAAGGCCCAGGTTCAAAAGATTGAGATCGTTTTGGATCCATAATCACTAGGTGGGTCTACATGGGAAACTTCAGAGGAACCAGATACTTGATGGTTCAATCAGTCTTTACCCCTATGACCAGGTTGGATGACCTTCAGGACTGCCATAGATCTCCACCACTGTCCTCATCCTTTGCCCTGCCCAACTAAAAGCTTTAGGATCCTTGTTTCTCCTATCATCTCCTTTTTTTATGTGGACGAGGATAATTAAGTCAACATCTTATTTTATCAGTCAACAACTTTGTCATCGATACTGCATGTGTGTTGTTGGGGTTTAATGACTTTGGTGTCCTCTGGTCGTGGTCATGGAAAAGGGTTGTTAAAGTTTTTTGACATAGTTACTTAGTCCTCATTATTGAGGATTACAGTATTTCCTAAAAAATGTGACCTTGTACAAGAACACTTATTTCTCCTTTCTTCTCACCATCTACCAAACCATGAAATTTAGACATCTAAGAGGTGAAACCGTTATATAGTACAGGTTATATATGTTCTAATGTTCCTCGGCTTGACTAGTCTTATCACAGCTCTGATCGGTCATTTCTCTCAGAATGGTTTGTGTATGTTCTTGCTGTGTTGGTGCACTCACCCAGTCTTTCGGGTGAGCTGGAGGCCGAGCTGCTGGCCTGAGACTGCAGAGGTGTGTTGGCCTCATCAACAGATGGAGAGAGAGAGGGACTGTCACACACTCTTTCCTGGCAAGAGAGAGAGAGAAACAGTAAAATATACAGATTCCAGTAGGATCTTAATTGAAAGAAGACACAACTATGATGGAGAATACATACGTGTAAGTATTCATATAGTCATACTGACTGACTGACAAACTTAGTTTATTAAGCTCCACAGGGGAAACATTGGTTTCACAGCACATGATCAAATAGTTACCAATAAGTAAGAGCAAATAAGATTTTTACATTGAGATGTAAAAAAAAATTGTATAAAAAATGTCATTCTATTAGAATCATGTGATTTATTTTAAACTGAGTCCCTACTGCTACTTCTCCATCATAGTAGTCACATAGTTTTAACAACATCTACCTTTGCTGGAACCTAGAGAATATATTTAGATAGATAGATGGATCTAGAGAGAGAGAGGCGCAGCAGAAAGGCCACAAAAACATCGACTCTGTTTTCTAAGATTTGATCTCTTAGTTACCACATTCTGGAACAATGCCTTAAATTACTCCATAAAGAACCTTCATACAGGATAGTATAGCAAAAATCTCATATGGATCAATCCCTCGTCATTGGTCCTCTCTGGTTGTCATTTGAAAACGTTTTATAGTGTATGTTGTACCTTGATGACAGGTGCGCGGTGTACATGAGTGTGTATCTGCTGGGCTGCGGCGGCCATGTTGGCAATGGTGTTGAGGTGGTTCATCTGTGACATTGCCATGGCTACAGAAGCGGGTGGCAGTCCCATGGGCAGCAAAGGGTGGGGCATCATCATAAAGGGCAGGTCCAATCCTTAAGGACAGATAAAAAGAGAGTGTGTGAGAAACATCTGCAGTCTTGATTGAAAGCAATCACATTATGACGATTCATTCATTTTCTGAGAATATTTATCCTGCTCAGTATTACGTGGGGGCTGGAGCATATCCCAGCTGACATTGGTTGAGAGGTGGGGTACACAAGTTGTTAGTTCATCACACACGTCACATTCCTATTTCGACATTATGTGCACAGAAAGTGTAGGAAAAGCATCACCTATATACTCTTTGCCCTATTTTCTTGTGCATGAAAAATCCTAAAATAACTCTTATAGAGAAGTCTGAGAGGACCTGCGGCAGGAGTCCTGGACGTGGAAGGTGCGGCGGCCGCGATGATGATGATTCCATTATATTCCCGACTTTTCTGGGAAACAATTATTCTTGAATATAACATATTTAGAGTCACATGAACATCTTTAAATGTCTACGGACTGCCACAATTTATCAATTGCACCATCCTTCCGATCAGTCCAGAAAAAAAATGTGTCTTTATTTTGTTCCACAATGGTATTATTCCATGGGAGGCACAGAGGCAGAACTTCCTCTTCAAATACGAAAGTTACCTCCTGCTCATAAAGTTGTCCCAAAGTACCGGTTTACATGAAACACTGATGAATAGTACTAGTAAATACCAGTTCTGTAGTGGTTTAATAGCATGACCGTTACACCCGTATGTGCCTCCACAACAGTAAAATGTGACTTTTAAGTATTAAAGCAAAGTTCCTTTTTATTGTTTTTGCTAATCCAGAAAAAGAACTGTGGGTTTGGCTACCTGTTATACCTGTCGAGAGTCCGTTAGAGAACCAGAGAATAAGTGTCAAATGACACACATGTCTCCCAGTACTGGGAAAACTCGACTTGAGCTGATGTGGATCAGACCAGACGGTTCGATTCACCTTCATTTTACCTCAAGTAGAATTTTCCTCCAATCAGTGGATAAACTCCGTTGGTAAACCATACATTCTATCAGAGGTGGACACACTGGCATGGAAATCAAGTTCAAATATGCCTGAAGATGTGAAAGTAAGCAAATACAAGAGACCTATTATGGGATGCACACCCATCGAGCCCCTAAAGAGCATGTAAGAATTTTCATTGAATTTAATTCTAAGGCCTCGTGAGCCCTTCTTAGGTTCTGTGCTATTATAGCATGGACGAAAAAGAAGAAGGCACAACTAGGAAAAAAGCCAATTGACACTCAAATGTGAACAATGATGGAATTATCTGTTTTTTCCTTGTATTAACCTGAGGAAGCTATAAAGTTCTCCATCAAAAGAAGCATGAGTCTAGTGTACGTCATACTTTCTTCTCTAAATCTGTTTCCATTGTCAGCTTTCGCTTTCATTGATTCGTAATCTTTTCCCCCTCAGCAAACATAAACACTCTTTCTGTGATTGAGTGACCAGAGATACACACTCCGGTCCACAGAGGCCTGATGGGAGTGTGTCTGTGAACTTGGGTTGAACCTAACCTTGAGGAGAGAGGGAGGAAGAGGTGTCATCCCAGTGTCAAACATCTCGCTAATAAAAGTTGACAAAGCAGAGGGAGGAGTGCGCGGAGGAAAAGAAAATATGGAGGTCGGAGGGTCAAAGGGTGACAAAGTGAAAGAGGGGGTCAGTTTTTCTCTGCTTTCCTTTTTCTTAAATGTCTGAGTTCTGTCTTCAGATTTTTTCCTTTATTTTACTTTTACCACCTCCTTTCTCTTTCCATACCTCTTTTATTTATGAGGAATCTCACAACACTGTCGCAAAGAGGACTTCTCTTAGACGGCCCTTTTTAGTTGGTACGGTTTATATTTTTTCAAATTGTTTAAAATTGTTTAAAGGAGAAAAAAAGATACTTGATGTCTGATCTTGTCCTCAGAGGTCCCTCTCCTCAATATGAAGACATTTTCTGTTGTTGCTTTTTCTTCAATTTAGTTTCTAACCTCTACTTGCTGCTAACAGGTTATAAGTTATTTCATTGAAAGTTATCTTTATTCTTCATTAATAATTTACATTTTTAGATATATTTTATTTTGAAAGAATTATTTTTATATTTTACATTTATTTCCAAACGAAACATTTATTTCCTCCCACACATGGGTGAACCCTGCCTTTCTGACAGATGTCCCATTAAGTCTTTCTGACCTCAGGAGGCATCGTCATGTGACTTTTTGAGCCAATCGCTCAGCACTCGCTGTTTATAAATTACATCATCTCCAATTGCTTTCATGCTTTGAAGAAAGCCACTGGGCCGAATCTTTAGCCCGTTGATATGACAAAGCCAAAATGAATTGGTGTAACTGAGATCAGAAAACCTGCACTGGAATTGTGTTTGTGATATTCTTATATCACAAACAAATACTCTTATTGGGATTACATGTTTTGGTTGAGCACAACAAACTAATATACTGGGAAGGCGCGTCCATGCCAAAGTTCTGACAAAGGTTCCATTAACTTAAATCCATCCTCTGACCTTTAACCCCCTAAAAAAAATAAAGACTTGACCTTTGACCTTAGCAATAGCCTCCTTTTAGTGGCGAGCTCTAGTGAGATGTCCACGGGTGACACACACACACACACTAAAAATGGCTTTCATTCCATTGAAACAATAACACTGATTGCTGATGTTGTGACGACTGAAGTGAGAATAATCAATGCGAGTGTTTGTCGTATCTCAACGCCCGGCGTGTGTGCGTGCAAACCTGTTACTACTGCAATAAGAAAAAGTGTGTGTGTGTGAGTGAAACTGTGTGTGGTGTTGATAAATTGAGTCATTTGGTAGAGTGTGTGCTGATTAATCCAGGGAGAGTGTTAATATAGGAGATGGAACAGATTAAATGGCGTACATTAACAAATATGCCATCACCTTTAAACACACACATATCGTGTTTGTGTGTGTGTGTGTGTGTGTGTCATGTAGTTTATCAAAGGGTGTTTTCTGTGAGATATATATCTACCATTATATATGTGAAAGGTCTTACTGTTAGCCAGTAACTGTTGCTGCTGGAGTTGCTGTTGGTTGACAGATCCAATGGCCGGCCCCCTCCCACCGCCTCCTCCAGCTGCTGCTCCTCCTCCACCTCCTCCTGGTCCTCCGCTGTGGGCTCCAACAGGGGGGCTGGTCAGACGCTCCTTGTCCCAGGAACAATCACTCCCTCCTTGGTAGAGTCAGACAGATGGAAGTCGGGAGTTGCGACAATAACTTATCGATATAATCAAAGGCGGGAGATGTAAATTCCAAAAAATCCTTTAAACATGAACGTACATATGGTTTGTTCATTTCAGGAGGACATTTTGAGATTATAACCTTTAGCTACAAAATAAATCATTTTGCATGGCATGATGAAATTTTGTATTTCATGGAAAAATAGTTGATCTTGGTCCCTTACCCTTTAGTATATATATATATATATATATATGCTGCCACAGGGTCATATTATAAACAGGTTTTGTCACAATATCAATAAGAGATAGAGACTTAATATGTTCTCAATCAAACGGTTACAATAAGATGTTTTTCAAAACTATTTGTGTCTATCAAACTACATGATGGATTTTGATGCAACTACAGGTAAGGGCTAGCACTGTAGAGGGACAGGATCCATTACATTTGGAGTGATACAGGAAAACAGTGCGGAGTAAGAAGTGTGTTTTTTCTTGGCACTATTTCTTTCTGTTGTGCATAAACTATGCGATTGATTTTTAGAAGACTAGAAATACAGAGTTGGGTATGTAGCAAGAATAAACTGCCCCATTATCCAAACCCCCCCCCCCATTGCTACAAAATTCAGGGTCCGGATGGAATTTGGTTTATTTTCCTTTAATTTTTTTTAGAGTGATTCTGGCAAAAGAGAATATACATGTATCTTTAATAAATGATACTTAAAGTAATTTGGCTTTTTGCATTTCTGAGCTACTTTTGCTGACATTAACTGAATCTCACTGTAGACGGTCCTCAGACATCAAACGCAGCAGTTAATCAGAACATCTTTAGAGCATTCTTTTTAATTCAACCCGATTACAGACTTTTACAATGTGCGTTAGTTTACTCGTTTATTTTCAGGATAAAGTTTCTTATTTCAAATGATTGTTCAATGAGTGCACTCTTTCACTCTCTCTCTGTGAAACTCCACCTCACTCGCCCTCCACATTTCTCTCTCTGTGTCCCGTTCTTCCTCTCATCCATCTTCATCTCCATCCATTAGTTTGAATTAGCGACCGTCTCTCTCTATTATTGCCTACTGAATTCCCTGCGCTCTGTGTTTGTGTGTGTGAGTGTGTGTGTGTGGATGACAGCTGGGCCTCATCCCGTCTGCCATTTACACCAGGGAAGAAAAGAAGTATAAACAGATGGGCAGATGTTCCCTCTCTCCCTCTCACACACACTGTTTTTTGTCCTCTCTTCCTCTGCATCTTTTCTCTCCTCACTTTTCCTGCTTTTGGATTCCTAGTGGCGTTTTTTTCCATCGCTCAGTCTTCCTCTAGAAAACTTCTCCTAATCAGACTCCAGTTCACGTTGCTAAAACACGGACTGCGAGTCTTTCAAGTCTACGAGACCACATCTGTTATGGTCCATATGTCACCTCGTAAAACCTCCAGCTAATACTGTCGATAATCAAACACCTCTACAAACATCACAGCCCTAAACTTACTGTTGAGCTTTCAACTGTCATTTTCTCAAGGTATTTAAACCACAACTGCTGGTGAACCTAACAAACTTTTGTATCATTATGTGCAAAATGATACAACATTCAGCCAAGTTCTAATGTGCCTCAAAATTTAGAAATAGCCAAATTTAAGCAGCCTTTTTACGAGAGGCAAACATTTTGGACCCCTAAGACCTGAAACAAAAGTATGCGAAACTTCATTGAAATTTAACCGGCGGTTTGCAAGGCGAAGAGGATAGACTATACCCCGTAACATATGTACAGACAAAGGAGTCTTTATATGACACATGGTTAAGGTATAATAAGGAAACTGAAAGTGCTAATTACAACATACACATCTTCTGGAAAACTAAAAAGTTAGTCTGAAATTTTATTGAATTTCTTCTAGAAGTTTGAGAAATGTCGATGCTGTTCCCGATTACATTCGTACGCACAGAATAATAATAATAATAATAATACATTTTATTTATAAGGACAAGAGTGGTCGAGCAAAGCAGATAGGTGTAATATAAGTAGAGTCCATTTATCCTAACTTTTAGAATCAGCACCACAGGAGCTGACCAACCAGGAACTATAGTCTCAGTTTACACAAAGGCCTTGTCCCAATTCTCGCACTTGCCCACTTGTGCCCAAAAGTTGCGCACCCTCGCTAAGGAGTGCAAGACGCTAGGGTGTCCCAATTCTCTAGTTTTGTTCTCCAGGGGTGTTCAGTAGCGCCCTCATAATCCACCCTTACCGCAAGTCTGCATCAAACCGCACTCTCAGGCTATTACCCAGAGTCCCTGTACTGTCATGAGGTTACAATTAACCAGTGCCAGGAGTTCAGATAGACAGACAGGAGAAGTGACATCTGACATCCAAGCAATTGAGAAGAAATGTCTTTTTCTGGGTAAATTAAACTTATTTTGTTGAGAATCTGAGGTTCATGAAACTGTGGCTCGCCGTGTTTTTCTGCCAGTGTAATTGACGTTAATTTAGCCGTAAGGAGTGGGTGTACGCAGGGATGCTAGTACGAATATACCATATCACAGAACAAAAGAGATTAATATCTGTAGACATGACAGTTTTCAAAGACGGTTTCGTTAAGGGACCGATCAGATTTCATTTAATCTTATTAGGTTCAGGGCGAGGAGAATTCAAGGAGAATTGACGCCATTACGTGACAAATACAGACCTGTCCCAGTTCTGTGCTTAAATACCTCAGCTCCTTGAACACTTACCCCCCTAAGTGCATATTTCCTCTACGTCAGAAAAGTGCGTACCCGGAGAAAGACCTTAGGGCGTAGTGTGAGAACTGGGACAAGATACAGAAACATTGACATTTTTAAAAGATTACACTTTGGAACCCGTTTGTCAGTTTGCGGTACCGGGAACAAAATATCCTCTTGCCATGAAAATGAAAAGACAAAACTCAGTATACGTTCTTATATGAAAACCGTTGTGTAAACGGTCTCATGTGATCAGAACTGTAACTAAAGGTCCGGGTTCTCCCTCTTTCATCCCTCGCTCCAGTCCTTTTCTCTCATTTCAATAAATATCTGGTCCCAAAGCAGAACCGTCCAGCGCGATTAACTTTCACCCATCTAACACTAAAACATCTTTCCTCCCTCCTCTTCCTCTCGCCCTAAATATCCCATTCTTTCATTATGAGTCTGTTTCTCTCCTTTCCTTTATTCTCTTTTTCATTCGTACACTTGTTCTCATTGCTCTATTGTCCGCCAGAGATTCCCAGGCTGGTGTGAGTGTCTCTTACAAAGAAAATCAGGTCGGACAATGAAAAGAAGGTTTTCCACTAACTCTCAAAACAAAACACTGTGAATGAAATAAAAGAAGAGGAGCAGGATGGAATGAATAAAAAGGAAGGGGGTGAAAGAGAATAACACAAGAGAATGGAGTAACTCTATCGGCCCATTTGCCAGGTCAGCTGAAGCAAAGGACGAGGAGAATGGAAAATAGAAACAGAGGGAAGGATTGCTTTCTCTCTTTGCTTTTTGTTTTCTGTCTTTTTAATAATTCAGACAAGCAAACACGGCAGAGATGGAGTGGACCAGAAAGCCCCGGGGTGTGTTAAGTCTTTGTTTTATATATGTCTCTTTTTTTTTTTAACATTCCTGATAAAAATTTTCACACTGAAAATCAAAAGCAGACAGGCATTAACATCAAGGAACGTGTGTGTGTGTGTGTGTGTGTGTGTGTGTGTGTGTGTGTTTGTTTGTTTTTGAGCAGAATTACGGATAAACTGCCGGACAGATTTTTCCTGAATTTCTACCCACAGTTAAGTTTTAGTATATCCTATAGGTGATCAATTTTTAGTTCTGATACGCAGCATTGAAAATGAAATAAAACAGATTAAAATAAAACCATTAGCCGTATGGAGTATTGACGTGACAGTGTGGTTATTGCTGCTGCCTTAGCTCTTTTCATACCATTGATGTTCCTTTGGAGGTGGAGCAAGGGGCTCAGTGGGCTGAGCAGAGACGCTGAAGTGGAAGGTGCAGGACATGACTGTATTAGTAGTAGTATTTGACAGATACTCAGAGTTTGTTGGGAG